>PVKS010005983.1:0-81332 GCA_004027875.1 Aplodontia rufa
TAGTAACATGAGTTAAATCCAGATAAGATGTAATGCTTTACAATCTAATACTTTTTTTTAGAATTATAAAGGGAAAGGGAAGGGAGGGATAAGGGAGGGTAATTGGGGGGGCACTCCTGGAGATAATTGCAATATCCAGAATATTTACACATTTTATACACATTTTATATTATTTTGTTAAAAGCGTGTAAGGTTGTTCAAAAAATAATAATAATAAAAAAAAAAGTGATTAGAGAATATATTGAGCTCCAACTGAGTGTATAGGATACTGGGCTCAGGACTAGGATCCTAGTATGTAAATGTGGTCTCTATCTCCATTATGGTTACAGTCTGATTGAAGGAAAGAACTGTACCTAGAAATGTAAATGACAAAAACAAAAAAAGAAATGTAAATGACAATACAATTACGATAAGGTAATTCCTAAAAGATGAGTTTGTTGTTCTTTGATGTGAATGCTATTTTAGATTGGTTTAATTAGATTTTTTTTTTGTAAGTGCCCTATTTCTTTGAAACCTGAAGAATTAATAGACTAATAAGCAGGGCTTGTGAGGGCCTAAAGGATAAATCCCTGAGGTTGCATGCTTGCCAGAAAACATGAATGCAGGTTGCATTCTTGACTCTTGTTTGGAGCCAGTTGGAACTAGGGCTGCCTATATACTGCTCAGGGTGGAGCAGTAACAGGATGCTTGAGAATCAAAAATATGTTTTGTTCTTGTCTGAGCTACAATAGAAATTGTATTTCTTGTTGACTCTACAAAGATAGAATAACTTATGGTCATAGGTGTTGTCTTAGTTATGTGTTGCTATGACATACTACTTGCGGCCAGATACTTCAGAAAGAAAAGAGGTTGGAGGCTAGAAGGCTCAGACATCATAGTATCAGCACCTGTCAAGGGCTTTCTTACTGTCACAGTATGACAGAAAGTGAGCACAAGGTAGAAGCATGTGTGTGAGAGTGGAAGTAAGAGAGCAAGCCAAGCTAAACTTGCATATAACAAACCCATTCTCAAAAGAACTACTTTAGTCCCATGAAACTTGACTCATTCCCAAGACAGCTTTAGTTCATTCATAGGGTGGAGCTGCCACTAGACCTTGCCTCTTAGCGGTTCTGCCATCTCAACATCACCATGTTGGGAATCATGCTTGAAGCACATGAACTTTTAGGGGACAAACTGTATCCGAACCATAGCAGGTACCAAACTGAATTATCAAGAGAAGTGAACAACCAGTATTGTTTTGAAATATCTTTATACACTTAATTAAAATGAATAAAAGCACCCACTCTTGAGGGTGGTATTCTGGAGATAACCTGTTGTGAGTTAACTCAAGTACACTTACTGTGATTTTTTTTTTAGAATTTTATGTCATCCATTTGCCACAGTCTTTTTGAAGCATTGTTTCCTGGATCTTCCTACTCAACTAGATTTTCAGCTTTAACCATTTTAGGCTCAGTAGCTGAAGTTTTTCCTGTCTCAGAAGGTAAGTTTTCAGTAGTGTTTGAGAAAGATTTTTTTTTTCTTTCAAGACATTTTTTAAACATTTTTTTCTTAAAGTTTTTTTTTTTTTTTTTTATAGAGAGGGACAGTGAGAGAGAGAGAGAGAGAGAGAGAGAGCGAGCAAGAGAGAAACAATTTTTATGTAGTTTTTTCATGTGCCTTTTGTTGCTCTGAGACTTCTTTGGGTACATGGGTGCTGGGGTTTGAACTTGTGTACTTGTGCATACCGGGCAAGTGCCGTAAGCACCGAGTGACCGCTCTAGCCCTCTTTACTTAAAGTTTTAACTTATTGTCTTTTCTTTAGATTCCTTTTTACCATATAGTTCTTATGTATAAAAAAATCAGGGATGTCAGTAGAGAATAGAAGGGAAAGAAACTATGTCCCGTTTTCATTGATCATTGTTTGCCAAACCGAAACTCTAATTTTCTGTGCTTATTATGGGAAGAGGGAAGCGTTTCTGCTCTTACCTCTGTTTTTTTTTTTTTTTTTTTTTTTTACTGGTTTAAGAAAGGGCCCAATCTAATTTTTTTCTTGCAATATTGGGGATTGAACCTATGTCCTCATTTTGTTCTTTATGTTTTAAAAATTAAAATGATAATAGTCTTTCTTGTATTTAATATTTCTTAGTGAGTCTGTGTGGTTAAAATGTGGTTTCCCCTATATGCTATTTGTTTCATATGCCTCAATCTGGTTTCAAAAAGACATTATGAGGATGTCATTTCCAGGCATTCTGGTTTAGTGATATCCTGTTTTTCCTTTTGTAGGGTACTTGAAAGGATAAACATTTAACTTCACTCTTTGAATCATTTTTTTTCCTTTTTGACAAGAAATGAATCTTTTTGTCCCTGTATGTCAGTGCATAATTTGATGTGGATTTCATACTTATTCTGAGCCTTCCTTGACTATGGTCAAGTATAGGAAAATATCATTTTCAGCTGCTCGCCAGCAGGGAGTGGCCACAGATCCAGAGAGTGTCACACTGTAGCTGTGTTTTCTTCCCTCCCTCTGTTTTTTAAAAATCGTTAGGCGAAGTACGATATTTTTTTGATAGGAACATGAGAGTTATTGCTGTTATTTGCATGTTAGCTTTTCATTTGAGGGAATTCATTTCTTTTTAAGTTTTTATTTAAAAAAATTCAACCCAGCCACAGAGTTTCAATACCAGTTCAGCGAACAACCATGTACTTTCTACCCTGATTCATCAGTTGTTGTTCTTTTTTTTGAAGAGAGAATCAGTTTTATTTATTTTTCCATCTGGCCTTTGTTTCCCTGACACTTAGCTGTGTATGTGGTGCTGGGGTTCAGACCTGGGTGCTCTTGCCCAGGCCACGCAAGCACTCCAACTGCTGAACCACTGCACCATCCCTCATCAGTTGTTAATATTTGGCCTCGTTTGCTTTATCTCTGTCATCAATTTTATAACTATCACATAATGGGCAAATTCAGGAAATCTAATGTTGATATAGTGCTATTATCTAATATATAATCCATGATCAAATTTTGCCAGTTGTCCCAACAAATGGCCTATCATAAGAAAAATAAATTTGCCACGGTCTAGGAACCACACGTAGCATTTCAGTCTTATGCTTCTCTTTAACCTCCTCTTATCTGGAAAGTTTCCTATCTCTTGCCATTAACATTTTGAAAGAACATATCTCAGTTGGGAGTTGTCTCATTGTTTCCTGATGATTTGATTAAAGTTATGCAGTTTTGGAAGGAATGTTGCACGGTTGATACGGTGTTCTCAAGAAATCATATCAGGAGGTTTTTGAAATTGGCTTCTTCCATTATTCACAGTGATAAACTTGATCACCTCATTTATGTGGGGTGTTAGGCCGACAAAAGTCCACTAGTAGCATCCATGTCAAATTGTTATAACCCGTGAATATGAACCTTACATGGAAAAAGGGGCTTTGCAGATATGATAAGGATATTGAAATGAAGTGATACTCATTATCTGGGTGGGATGCACATAGCATCAAAAGTATTCTCACGAGAAAGAGGCAAGGGGGAGATGTGACACACAGAAGAGGAGACAGGGTGATAGTGGAAGTGGAGATTGTAGTGATATAGCTACAAACCATGGAATGTGGACAGCCACCAAAAGCTAGAATAGGTTCCTGTAGAGCCTCTGGAGTGAGCGTGGCCCTGCTGACACCTTGGCTTTAGACTTCGGGCTTCCACTACTGTGAGAAAATGGATTTCTGTGGTTTTTAAACTACCAGATTTGTTAAGCCTTCTGAATTCAAGGGTATTCATTAGTTCAGGGAATTTCAGTGGTGCTACAACTGAATTTAAATTTTATGAGAGTGATCGATTATCCATTCAATAGAAAGTTTTTTGCACATTTAGTGTATTTTTGACTAAACCAAGGTGAATGGGAAAAAAAACACTAAGCTGAATTAGAAATGTGTTTTTCTGTCTGGAGAATAATTAGATATACTTTGAAAATGAACAATCTAAGTTATCTTCCTAATGGAAGATGGAAAGTTTCTTATATGTTATAACTTTATAACATATAAATACATAACTGGGCTGTGTCTGATGTCATAGTACCTATGTTAAACAACTTGGGGGTAATGCAAATGTAACAAGCCCTACTATACCCCTTACTTTTTTTTTTTTCCTTATAAAGAGAGGGACAATGAGAGAGAGGGAGAAAAAGAGAGAAATAATTTTATTTAGCTTTTCACGTGGCTTTCATTGCTCCGGGACTTCATTGTGTATGTGGTGCTGGGGTTTGAACTTGCATACTTGCAATGTGCATACTTGCACCTGCCAGGCAAGTGCCATAACCACTGAGCCACCGCTTCAGCCCCCCCCATTACTTTTAAAGGAGGCTCAAAAGCCATGACGATGAAATTCAGGATAGAAAATGTAAATTCATCCTTTATCTTCATCACAAGGGCTTTAATGTGGGGATTTTATATTATTTTATAGAAGAACTGTGATTGGTAATAGTCAAAATGGTTTTTTCCTTCCTCAAGTGTATCATATACTGTGAAGAATAATCCACATGCATCTTTCTTGTGTACAATTAAATGTCATAATATTCAAGGTGAAAAGTTGAATTCTACAATTAGATGAAAAGGATTTATCAGCAAATATTAATTTAGTGCATATTATATGTAAAGCAGCCAAAGGTAATGTAGTATCCAAAACCAAGTGCTTCCTTTTCCCGTATTTACATGTTGATGAAGGGAGATAGACAGTAATTAGCAAGTAATATGTAGAACTTTGGATGGAGACGTGTTCAGTGAAAAGTATTTCAAGAAGACATTGGGAGATACTGCCAAGGAGGGTAGGGAGTACTACCTCTTTCACACAGTAGTGTAAGAGAAAGCTTCAGATTTAGACAAATCTCTTATGCAGCTAGTTTGTCAAAGAAGAAATCATGAAGGAAGTTAGAAAATACTTTGAGGTCAATGAAAGCAAAAGCATGACACACCCAAACTTACAGAATACAGCAAAAGCAGTGCTCATAGGGTAATATATACCTCTAAACTTCTACTCTAAGAAATGAAAAAGCAGAAGCTCAGTGGTTGGAGCACTTGCCTGTCATTCATGAGGGCCCAGGTTCCAATCCCAGCACCACATACACAATTGTCAGAGAAACGAAGTCCGGATGAAAAAATGAAAATAAAATTGATTCTCTCTTTTTTTCTCTCTCCCTCTAAAGAAAAGAAAAAGGCCTCAAATCAATAATGCCTCAAGAAATTAGAAGAGTAAACTTAACCCAAAACTAGCAGAAGGTAGGAAATAGTAAAGATTAGAACAGAGATAAATAAAATGGAGAATTGAAAAACAATGCAGAGACTCAATAAAACCAGAGGTTAGTTTGCTTTTTAAAAGATCAACAAAATTGGGGCTGGAGCGGTGGCTCTGCGGTTACGGTGCTTGCCCAGCATACACAAGTACACGGGTTCAAACCCCAGCACCCACGTACAAAACTAAGTGTCAAAAGCCATGTGAAAAACTCAATAAAAATTGGTTCTGTCTTTCTCTCTCTCTCTCACTGTCCTTCTCTCTTAAAAAAAAAAAATCAACAAAATTGATAATTGTTTTTAGCTAGACTAAAAAAAGCAAAGAAGGTGCAAATAACTAAAATCAGCAATGAAAGTAGGGGTATTTCTACACTTACAGAAATTAGAGAGTCATAAAACAATACAGTGAACAGTTGTATGCCACTGATAATCTCCTGGAATGAGCATGTCACTAGAGGCATGAAAAATACTGACTCAAGAAGAAATAGAAAAATTAAACAACCTAGAACAAGAAATTGAGTTGATCAAAAGCCTATCAGCAAAGACAAGTTCAGGATAAGTGGCTTCACTAGCGAATTATACCAAACTTTTTAGAAAAGGTAATACGTGACCTTCTCAACCTCTCTCACAAAATTGGATAGAACGCCTCCTGGCGTTCTATTTGGGGCATTTTCCTTACCCTGCCCCAAAGCCAAACAATGACACTGTAAGAAAAAAACAGACTAATATTCCTATGAATACAGATACCAAAAAAAATCTTCAACAAAATACTAGTAAACCCAATAGCATATTAAAAATATTGTACATTATGACCAAGTAGAATTTATTCTAGGTATATGGGAGGGTCAATATAAAAATAATAGGATATATGTCCTATTAAACATCAAATAAAAATAAAAAATAAGCATTCTGTGTCAGTTAATTCTAAGATACAAATGGACTTTGGGTTGTAACAATTTTTTAAAAATTAAAAAAAAATTTTTATGGGTGCATATTATTTATGGAGAATAATGGGTTTCATTGTGACATATTAGATTAAGAAGTTTTATGAAGACTTTATATGTTTCTCAGTTTATTTGCTTTTATTTTTAAAAATAACAGGACTCGTACCTTTTGAAAAAGGGTAAAATTGCTTTAACTTTTTTTTTTTTTTAATAAAGATAGAGGGACAGTAAGAAAGAGAATCATTTCACTTAGTTTTTCAAGTGGCTTTTGTTGCTCTGATACTTTGCTGTGTTCGTAGTGCTGGGCTTCGAACCCGCATCCTTGTGAATGCATGGCAGGCACCATAACTGCTGAGCCACATCTCCAGCCCCTGTTTCAATTTTTTTGAAAAAGCTTATTTCCTATTTGGAAAACTACTTTTTAAAATTTTGTCATATGACAGAGTAAGTTAATGGAAAAGTGCTTTTATGCTAGTGTGGGCAAAGAATGAAATAAAGTATTGTGGGTGAAGTATGAAACGTGGATTTTTGAACTAATTTTCTACAAATTTGACCAGAAAACTTAAGAAGTTTGTTTTTCTTTTCTTTAAATTCATTTTTTTTTAAAGAAGAAAAGTGAGAGAGAGAGAGAGAATCAGTTTTATTTAGTTTTTTGTGTGGCTTGTTGCTCAGACACTTAGTTGTATACGTGGTGCTGGGGTTTGAAATCATGTCCTCATGCATGCCAGACAAGTGCCATAACCACCAAGCCACTTCTCCAGCCCTCTTAAATTCACTTTAAAAAAAATTTTTTTTCCCCTTAGGTAGAGGCCAAACAGTGTATCAGCTGAGTCATGATATTGATGTTGGTCGATTCCAGACACTAATGGAATGTTTTACAAGTACTTTTGAAGAAGTGAAGACTTTAGCATTTGATCTTCTGATGAAATTATCAGTAACAGCTGTACAATTTCAGGTATTTGGACTTTTCCTGTGTAAATGGGAGATAGGCATGAAAATATTCTGTGTTAGCATGGATAAAGCAATCTGAGAATTACCTAGGTTCTTTTAAGCTGTGCTCTCATGTCTTTTGACTGTTTCTTTCAGTTACTAATGTCTCTGTTATTGTGGGGTTTAAGAGGAGGAAAAACTGCAAAAGGAAAAGTCCAGGGCTAGAGTGGTGGTTCAGCGGTTAAAGCAGTTGCCTGTCATGTGCAAGGACCTGGGTTTGAACCCCAGCACCATGTACACAACTAAATGTTGGAGAAATGAAGGACAGATGAAAAAATAATAAAAATTGATTCCTTCTCTTTCTCTCTCACTCATAAAAAGAAAAGAAAAAAGAAAAAGTCCAAATCAGTGAGCCTTCTTTTTAATTGCTTTCTTAAAAGGGGAGGTGTAGGAGGCAGTAGGTTTTATTATTTATATGATTATTAGTAGATTTCAGTTAACAGTGGTCTTTCACTTCACTTGGGCATGTAATAGTTGGTCAAAACACATCACTTAAAGTAACTTAAGTGGTTTTTTTTTGTTAATCTTTCTGCTTAGTAGACCAGGAACTGACTACATGAGGTAGAGAATATGTTTCTGGTCTTTGAATAAGCAGTAGCTAAACAGAGACTAAAACTCGAGTATTTGAAGTTAGCAACAGTTCTCTCCCTAGGTGCTCTGCCTGGGCCCCCTCCTTGGCTCCGGCCTGGCTCCAACCTGGCTCCAACCCCTGCTTTCTTCTAGACACCTTGCTCTTCCCATTTTGGAGTAAGAGCCAAAAATGGGCTCCAGAGTGAATGCACAGCATGGGATGGGTCCGCAGGGAACCTCCCAGCTTGTCTTTCCCACTTTGCTCTTGAAGAGTATTCTGGAGCTGTCTGCTGGGGTCATCAGCAGAGTATTGGCTGTAGAGATTTGCTGTAGCTTTCTGTTAGAGCTCTACAGAGGCCAAGAGTGCCTGCAGGGGCTGCAGCTGAACTGTGCTTGGCCTGAGTTCCAGCTGTTAGGCTGTTTTAAGGCTTGACAGCTTGTAAGTACAATGGTATTCTGTAGAAGCATATGCCAGAGTGCACAGTATCTGTTTCTGTGGCTTCTGTGGCACAGCAAGATGTCAGGGTATTTTTTATGATTTGGATCCAGATTAGGAATTGCTTTCCAGTGTCTATCTATGCCTGTGGCCTTCCAGGTGTCCAGGTGAGCAGGAGGTTCTTTGGTGTTAGTTTGCTAACTCTTGTACCTTATAGAGTTTTAAAATAAGAGTCTCTTCCTCTGTCAGGCCCCAACCCCTTAATATTCATTACACGTAGCCTCATATATATAACCATACCTCATTCCTGGCCAATATTTTGAGAATATTTGGAGTGAAGAAGGTATATTGTAGCATATCTGTGAAAGACCTGATTCTTAGGTAAATTATGCAGAGCCCTTGGGGAGCCTCTGCGTCTCTAATTTGATAAACATGTACTTGGTATAGAGATACTAATGTAAAAGTCATGAAATTTAGTGCCACACGTGACTTGCTATATAGGATTTTGCTTATATTCTCTGGTCTGGTTTGCATGTTGGTAAAATGGTCATTGGAATAGATGTTCAAGAATTTAAAATATTAATTATATACTTCTATGTGAGTATACCCTGTATAATAAATAATTTAAAAATGTAAGCGTCATTAAAGCATTTTTAAAAATGTTAACCTAATATAAGTACCCTGTATTTAATACATATTTATGATGACATATCTTTCTAAATGTCTTTACCTCTCACTTGGTTTACTATTTTTCTGTGGAGCTATGTATCCTAGGTCTTCATATTGTGTTTTGATTGATCTAAGGTGGTAGAATGAAGATATTTAGGCATCAAAGTCTATTTATTATGTATTTTTACTAATTGGCTAGTAATACCATTCAAGGACTTACTGTCAGTTACAAAAATGGCTAATACATATTTAGATTTGAGTTTGGCCACCATTTTTTCCCCAACAGTATTGGGGACTGAACCTAGCGGTGTTCTACCACTGAGCTACATCCCCAGCCCTTTCTACTTATTTATTTAGAGGGGGTGTCTTGCTGATGTCTAGGCTAGCCTCAAACCTTTGCTTTTTCTTTCTTAGCTTCCTGAGTTGCTGTGATTACAGGCATGTGCCACCATACCTGGCTGGCTACTATTTTGAAGTTTTTAGGTCATAGAAAATTAAACATATCAAATGATAAATAATTTAAATAAATTGAGAAATTCAATCAGTACATTTGCTGTCTACTATTTTGAAATTGTAAGACATCTTTAAATATTAGTTTACCTAGGATCAACTTCAAAATTAAGTTTATAATGATTTTTGCCCTTATAATAGGGAATAATCATAGTAGAATCAAAATAGTATTGAGAAATCAACCCCTGATGTCCAGAGAGTGAAGCACAGCCTGTCAACTGTCAGTTTAAGGAGTGGGACCCATAACTATTACAGTTCTGGCTGCTTTGGGATAGACTATGAGAGTGGATATTAATATGAGATATATATGTGGGAGCTCACATGTAGAATCTCTCAGGCTGATTTGATGACTTTGTTTTCCATGTTTATATGTAAATTTCACAGTGAACAGTCTCCCCATAGCTCTGTGGGAAAGGGGAAGGGAGAAGAAGGGCAGACGTACAATTTGCCCAGGTAAAACATAAACTCTGAGGAAGAAAACTATACACTACAGAAAAAATGAAGGTGGTCTGGCTATAAGCATAGTAAATTTCTACAGAAAAAAATGTACACTTTTAGTGAAGAAAAACTTTAGCTTTAAAAAAATTAGCTTTCTCAGTGTTGAATTTCCCAATTGAAATTATTTTCAATGTCTTCATCTCTGAAATCATTAATAATAATCATCATCAATTACTATACAAGAGACTAATGTATATTCAAGGAAAAATAATCTTTATACTGAGTAGTTATATGGTAGGCTATGTTTTTTATTATGTGTTATTTCATCAAATTACAGCAATCTTTTAGTGGCATGACTGAGATTGTGCTTCATTCTAGGATTCTGAGAAACTACAAGGCTTATTCCAGGCAGCACTGGAGCTCAGCACAAGCACGAAACCGTACGACTGTGTAACAGCTTCCTATCTGCTGAACTTCTTAATCTGGCAAGATGCTCTGCCATGGTCCCTGTCTGTGGGTGAACCCCAGAGGACTGCATGTGGTGATGGAGATAAGTCTGCCACTGTGGTGGAAAGGAACACAGTGATGGGTTTGTATTGAGGAAATGACCTTTTTCTCTTTTTTATCGAAACCATTACCTTTTTCTTTCACTATTCATTGGTTAGAGCATCTAATAGTTAAACATCTACTTGTGGTTTTCTATTTAAGAGTTTACTGGCATATAAGTGCCAGCAGTTTCTTTTATGTGAATAAACAGTTAACTCAGCTATACTATTTGGTTCTAAGCAGAGGATTCATGTTAAATAAGTAGATATATAATTGTACATTAATAAAGCACTTTTAAAAAGAAGACAACTGGACTGGAGCGGTGGCTCGGTGGTTATGGTGCTTGCCCTACATGTGCGAGTACAGGAGTTTGAACTCCAATATGATGTACACAACCAAATCTTGGAGCAACGAAAGCCACATGAAAAACTAAAATAAAAGTTGTTTCTTTCTTTCTCTCTCTTCTTCTCACCACTGCCCCTCTCTCTTAAAAAAAAAAAAAAAAGACAACCTATTTTTTAACTAAAAGGCTACTCTTTTTTTTTCTGCAGAAATTTTTATTACGACTATAAATAGATCAGCTTCATTATTTCTACCCAAGAGCAGAGTTCCTTTGTTTGCTGGGGTTTATGTTTTGATTGGCTGTCATATCTCCTTCTCTTTTATATTTCCATATAGTCAGTTCCAAAACCTAGGCTGTGGGATGGGTTCAATATAGTGGTTGTCAGCAAAAATTTCTTGGGAATTTATGTGCTAAAATTTATGCTAATAAACCTTTATTTTAGAATTTTAGTGCATCTATGAATAGATGCAACTTTTTTTTTTTTTAAGAGAGAGGGACAGTGAGAGAGAGAGAATCAATTTTATTTAGTTTCTCATGTGATTTTTGTTGCTCGGACACTTGTGTGTGTGGTGCTGGGGTTTGAACTCGAGTACTCGCACATGCCAGGCAAGCGCTATAACCGCTGAGCTACAGCTACAGCCCTAGATACAACTTTTTCTAGAAAAGAGGGAGGTCAGATATAGAAAGAAAGTTGCAAATTATTTTTTCCCAAGGTGATAGAAAAAGCCATTACAAAGAAAATCTGTAGTGGGAGAAAAATAGGAGGCTATATATAGATCTAGTGGGAATGTAGACTTAGGTCTGCAGATAGGTGACAGTACCATAGAATATGACATTCCCCTACTTGAGTTGCTTTAGGGCTGGGTTCAAAAGGAGACCCTGGAAAGATGATAGGAAGAGGGCTGCAGCTGGGGTGTATTGGGGGGTGCATGTGTCTCATAAAATCTTTCAGTTTAAGACATTTTAGAATGTTATGAAATATTTCAAATATGCAAAGAACACTTAGATGTGTAAGGTTTAAATACAGCAATAGAAAAGCTTTGTAAGTTTTGTTCACAAGTTAGGTGATGACACTTAGCTTAAGAAGTATAAAAAGATCTGGAGGTATAGCTCAGTGGTAGAGCACATGCTTAGCATGCATGAGGCCCCAGGTTTGATCCCAGCATGATAAAACAAAAACAAAAACAAACAACCCCTCAGTTTTCTTAGCTGGGTATTGTGGCTCATGCCTGTGGTCCCAGCTTCTCTGGAGGTTGAGGCAGGAGGATCCCGTGAACCTAAAAGTTTAAGGCTAGCTTAAACAACATAAGGAGACCTCCATCTCTTTAAAAAACAGACCAACAAAAAACAAACAAAAACTTCTCCTTTATTCTATTCTTTATATTCTTTATTGTACATTAATCTTTCATCTTAATTTCTTTTATAGTTTACCACATATATGTTATGAAACAATATATTATTTAGTTTCATGATTCTGAATTTTATCTAAATAGCATTGTATGTATTATACAAATTTATCATAATTTATTAAACTATTGTCCTGTTAGGTGTATTTTTCTAAATAAATAATACACATATGAACATTCTCATATACATCTTCTAATACACATGTCTAAGATTTTATTGTAAGCAACAAAGTAGAATAACTTGGTTGTAAAGGATGTTTTATGACATGATACCAAATAGATTTCACTTTACACTCCTCAAGCAACTTATGAGTTGTGTTATATCATTGCCATAGTTTGCTATTGTCACATTTAAAAAATTTGCAGAATACAAAATGGCATCTCATTGCGGTTTTATTTTGCATTTTTCTTATAACTAATATAATTATTTTTTCACAAGTTTACAAACTGCTTTTCCCCTTCACTAAAATTCTTGATGTCTTTTGTTAGGTTTTCTATGGTATTGTTTTTTTTTTCTATTGGTTTTAAGGAGATATATATATGCTGCATGTTAATAATTTGATGGTAATATGCAATCCTAAAATTTAAAATACAATCCTCTCTTGAAGGGTAAGGAGAGGCATCTACTGTGGTTGGACTAACTGGATATCCACAGGCAAAAGAATGAAATTGTATCTACTACCGAATACCATTATAAAAATTAGCTCAAAATGGGCTAAAGACCAAAGAGTCAAAACTGTAAAACTCTTAGAAGAAAATATCAATGTCAGTCTTTATGATTTTGGGTTAAATGATGGTTTCTTAGATATGACTCTCAAAGCACAAGCAACAGAATAAAACGAAAATAGATAAATTGAACTTTATCAAGATTACAAATTTTTATGAATAAGAGGATACCATCAAGAAAGTGAAAATACACTGGAGGGTGGGAATATGGGGGAATCATCTCAGAAGGAGATGGCTGTCCTCCACAAGATACCCATTTAACTCAGGAGTTCTTCTGGGGTAAACAAAAACAGAGGGAACCCAAGCTGGGCATCCATGATATGGCATTAGCTCTGGATAACTAAGTAAGTATACAACGGTTCTTGAATGTTTGATAATGTTTCCCCCTCAATTGTATCTCTATATCCATCTAATAAAAAAAGGAAAGAAAGTGAAAATATTTTTGGCATGGTATCGCTTGTCTGCCGTCCTAGCTACTTGTGAGGCTGAGGCGGGAGGATCACAAATTTGAGGCCAGCCTGGGCAACTTAAGTGAGATCTTGTAACAAACAAACAAACGGGCTAGAGATGTAGTTTAGTGGTAGAGCCCTTGCCTAGGATGCTTAAGATCTTGGGTTCAATCTCCAGTACCTAGGTGGTGATAGAGGAGTAAAAAGACAGTCTGAAAATGGGACATGTATAGTCAGATATTTGATGAGAGATTTGTATCTAGATAGAGTATGTAAAGAACTTTTATAACTCACTAATAAAAAGATATTCCAATTAAATGGGAAAAAAATCTGAATAGACATTATTCTAAAGAAGATTTACAGAGGAATAGTATGCATATGAAGATTCACTTAACATCATTGGTCTTTAGGAAAATGCAAATCAAAATCACAAGGAGTAAACATTTCATGCCCAGTAGGATGGCAATAATAATAATAATACCCCCTGAGAATTGGGAATGTTGATGAGGATGTGGAGAACCTTCATACAATGTTGGGGGTAGGGATAGGGACACAAACACTTACTCCTTAACAGGAAAATATGCATAGAAATGAAAATATATGCCCGGATAAAAATGTATACAGGAATGTTCATAGCAGAATTATTCATGATATCCAGAAAGTAGAAATAATTCACATGTCCATCAACTGAATAAAAATGTGGTATGTCCATACAGTTGACTATGACTCATCCATTAGAAAGAAATAAGAACGAAGCATTGATAAATGTGGCAGCATAGATGAACTTTGAAAACATTATGCTACGTGAAAGAAGCCAATGATAAAAGATCTTTTATTGTATAATTCCATTTATATTGTATGTCCAGAAATAGCCAATAGGGAGAAAAAATAGATTAGTGATTGCCAAGGTCAGAGGAAGGGTAGATGTGCAGGGAGGAAGAAACTGCAAACTGGTAAAGGTCTTTGGGCAGGCAAAGAAAATGTTCTAGAATTGTGATATTTGCTTGTGTTTCTGCACTAAAAACCTTTGACTGTGTGCTTTAAATATATGAATTGCATGGCATGGGAATTGCATGTTAACAAAGCTGTTACTAAATGTCATCTGTTGGCCAAATAGCATATGCCACATGGACCTGGGCTTTGACATCCCAGGTTCAGAGTAAATGCATAATGAAACCAGGCAGTTAAGAGAAAACACTCAGTTCTTTAACTAGTATCTTTAACTAGAAACGGGTAATGGGCTAGAAAACCTTGAAAAATCTGATTCAAATATAAAGTTTAGTTGAGGTGGATGTTTTCATGGGTACTGTTTTGCTGTCCATAACTTTATAAATGTGTTTTGAAACAAGCACTGTTTTCTCTTTGCCATTTCTAGTTATCAAATGCTTGATGGAAAATCTTGAGGAAGAAGTATCTCAGGCTGAAAATTCCTTGCTTCAAGCTGCAGCATTGTTTCCAATGTATGGACGAGTCCACTGTATAACAAGGGCTCTGCAGAAGTTACCACTAAAGTAAGAACATCTATGGCTGCCTCTCATCTCAGAAGTACACTCAAGTCTGAGCTTTAACTTCATATTGGAGCGTGTCTTGCAAACAAAATGTCGTCTATTGCCTTAAAGAGAATAGAAAATTAGATTTAAAAATCTATTTGTATATACTTTTTATGTTTCAAGTGTTTCATATGTTGTACAATTTTGAAACAAATTCTTTAAACTCTATGTATTAATTTCCATTATTAAAATGTGATTTTTGCTTTAAGTCTTAAGTGTCCCTAATGTCCTCGTTACAGTAGCCTGCAGTTGGTGAGTGAGTGGAGACTTTTGGTGGGGAAGCTCCTGTCGGTGTCCTACAGGCTTTCTGCTGTGGTATCTCCAGTCATTCAGAGCTCCTCCCCTGAGGGCCTCATCCCCATGGACACTGATTCAGGTCAGCAGACAAAGCTACAGTGCTGTCATTTGATTATTATATTTTCTGTCTTTCTTTTTGGGTAATCATTTCTTTGGAGAGATATAAAAGTTAAATTGAGAAAGGAAGAATTTTTTTTTTAATGATATTTAGTGCCCCCCCACCCCTTCCCTGAAAAAAGCAAGGTCCTTTTTTCCCCAGGGTAAATTGGTTTTTATAGTATTGTGAACTTTTATCAACCTTTTTCCTCCCAAGTTCACCTGCCCTTTGTGAATATTGTGGTGTCACTCCCTTGCTTCTCATATCCAGTGTTACCCTTAAATATTTTTTGAGCCTCTTTCCTTTTTATCTGTGTCTTCTCACCTTCTATAGGCATAGGCTATTCCAGGTGCCTCCCAGCTGATTTCCTCACATATGTTCTTGTCTCCTTTGGTTTCCTTTTTGCTGTCCACGTGATTTTTTTCTAATCAAATAATTCATTTTATACACAATCTTTAAACTTTGTGTCCTTGCCCTACTCTACCCCTGTCCCTGTTAGAGTACTTCAGTGACTTCAGGTACTGTATATAGTTTGTTTCTGCTTCCTCTCCAGCCTGTCCCTTATTGCTCTCCTCCTCCCCTGGAGCTTTCCTTCACAGAATTATAATTTAACAGAGATCCTGTCTGGTTTCCCACCCTTCTGCCTATAGAAGAAGATATAAAATAAACAGTTGTTGAAAATGAATGAATCAGTGAATGGACAGCTTCTGAAAGCTTAGTGTCTGGATGTCCTACTGTGGCATACAGGGGTACTATAACAAGTCCCAAGAGATTCACTATTGAAGATGTACACATACAGAAAGTGTACCTTTAAACACACAGAAAGGAATGAAATAAATTTATATGTCAGGTTGAAATAAAGTTTATGAATGCATTTTATTGCAGATGAGAATGTTTTATTAAGAACAGTCTGAGTATTATGAACACGCACTGTGCATATAATGAAATACCTTGAGCTGATAATTAAAGTGGCCTGGAGCAGTGTGTTTTGCACAGAAAATGTTAGGTTTTGCTCTTACTAAAAATAAATTGGAAGATGTGATGGTTCATGATGCTAAGGCATTTGTTTAGCTTTAGCTTTCCTTCCTGGTGCTCTGAAGTAAGAACATGCAGTCTTACAGCTAATGTTTGGATCAGGCAAGTACCAGATTATTTCGGATCAGAGGTCTTGAATATTTCAGTTAACTATATAGCTAGAGCCTCTAAAGTACGCTAAAATTCTTTTTGTAAAGAGTTTTAAAATATCAGTTGATCTCAGAAACTCTTTGTCCCACATACTTTTTCTTAATTTGTCTTTTCCTTTTTCTTTTTATTGTCTTCATTTTCCTGCTTCTTCCACATGTTATCTGCCATGTATTTTGAATTTCTTGAAAAAAAGCCTCCCCTGAGAGCCATAGAATAAATGAATAGGATTCTTTTTTTTTTGAAGCATATATTTTAGTTTATTAAGTGTTTTCACTCACACTATATGTTTCAGTCTTATAACATTTATGTGAGAAAACTCAAGCAACAATTCCTACTCCAGTTCTATAGATAAGGAAACAGTAAAAATAAAAATGAACCTCTTTTCTTTTTTAGTTTTTTTTTTTAATTTTTTTAAGTAGTTGAGTTATTGTAAATCATAAAATGCATATAAAATAACAATATGATATGCATATATTCTTTTTTTTAAAGAAAGAAGGACAGAGAGAGAGAGAAAGAGGGAGGGAGAAACAGAGAAAATCAATATTTATTGAGTTTTTCACATGACTTTCATTGCTCTGACACTTAGTTGTGTACGTGGGTGCTGGGGTTTGAACCCGTGTACTTGCGCATGCCGGTCAAGTGCCATAACTGCCAAGCCTCTGCTCCAGCCCCAATATGCATATATTCTTAAACCAGAATTACCCCCACATCGCCCATACCCCAGTCTCTTGAATCTTCTATATTTCACCCCAACAAATAATATAAATGCTTAGGTTGAGGATTTTTCCAGAATTGAGTGATTGCATAAGTGTTATTTGGATTCTCAGTGGGGTAAAGAGTATGCTGCATTGTTGATTGACCCCAAAAGATCTCTCCTTGTTCTCTTCCCGTTCCCCTCCCCCATGCACCACCCCCACCACGTATCTGTGGTTGCCCTAGATTATGTGTTGCTATGCCTTTGCTGGGTATAATACATGAGGTTGATTACCTTTCACACAGGCCTGGGTTTAGCTTCAGCCTCCACAAATGAGTGAAAACAGTGAATAGGATTCTTGAAATTTTATTTTGATCCTTTTTTTTTTTGCTTGGTCTTTGTATGGTTTCTTTTGGGCTTGATTTACTTTTTCATGGCTGTTGAAATTTGGCAAAATTTCAAGGAAATAACAGATGAACATAATATTGGTTGAATTATCATTTGAGTCTTTATGTTCCCCATGGTACCTAAAATAATAGGTAAATAATAGGTGTATAGCTAATACCTGTTGTTTGATTTGTTAATTGATTCTGCATGATTACCTATGGGTATTTTTAAAAACTCAGAGCTTGGGTAACTCCTTATTACCTAGCCATCTGTTCATTCTTTCAGCCCATGTTACTGAACCTTGGCCATGAACCAATTCATGTTCTAGGGCACTGGTGATTCAGCAGTTAATGAAGTGCTGCATTCATAGAGCTTACTTCTAATCCATTGAGGGCTTGGTGAATAATAATGAAGTTTAATAAAATTCTAGGACTACAAACCACACTGAAAAGGCAGTATATCATATGATACATTTCAAAGTCAAACATGGAGTCTGTGATATTCCTGTATTATGAAAGACTGGTTGTTGCTTTTTAAAAAATTTTAACCTTTTCATCTTTAAATCTTGATAGCTTGTACTATAGATAGGGAAACAACATCTTGAAATTAATTGAAGTTTATTGTACTTCATTAAGCATCATGTTAGAGATTCTTAAGACAACACACAAAAAAGCAATATACATGAGATGGCAGTTGTGTTTTTTTTATCAAATCTTTAGTCCAAATTGCCATGTTTTAAAAGTACACTTAAAGGACTGGGCTGATTCAGTGGTAGGATGCTTGCCTAGCATGTGTAAGGCTCCCAGGTTCAATCCCTAGCACTGCCAAAAAAAATAAAAAATGAAAAAGTACACTTAAACATCATGAAGACCCTATACCTTGGCCATGAACCAATTCGTGTTCTAGGGTACTGGTGACTCAGCAGTTAATGAAGTGCTGCATTCATAGAGCTTACTTCTAATCCATTGAGGGCTTGGTGAATAATAATGAAGTTTAATAAAATTCTAGGACTACAAACCACAGTGAAAAGGCAGTATATCATATGATACATTTTTACATAACCCATTCTGTGAGTCTCTTCTATTAGAGCTGATTATCAAATGATGAAAAATAAAGGATTTCTGAGGGCAGGTACGTCCAAGAGAAATTTACACGTGATGTGGAATTGGGGTTTCATGTAGTTGCATCTCTCTCGTGCAGAGTCAGCAAGCCGCTTGCAGGGGATTCTCAAAGAGATTCAGCCACGAGATACTAACGATTATTTCAACCAAGCCAAAATATTGAAAGAATGTGATAGTTTTGATTTGGAGGACTTGAATGTCAGTGTGTCGAATATTGATACTTCGGTGGAGATCAAAGGTAACATGTAGAATTGATATTGTAATCATTGAGTTCTTTTTTTCCTCCTCGGTGCATGTATGTGTGGTACTGGGGATTAAACCTATGTCCTCTTGCATGCTAAATAGTAGCTGTATCACTTAGTTACACTTCCAGCTCCAAGTGTTTAAGTAACAGTAAAGTATACAGAATGTTCTTTTTATATAATAAATGAGAGGCTACAGATCTATTTAGAACATTTCTAGAAAATGGAGTTTTGTTTTTTTTTGGTTTGGGAAGTGATTTGGTTTTAGGAATGAATTTATAAGTCTTTTACCAGAAAGTGATGTGTCCCAGTTCAGTGTACAAGGTGCTACAGCAAGAGGCCTTTGTGTGCTAAAATCTGCCTTGATGGTCCACATTCTCCACGAGCATGCTCCATGAATCTGGGTGAGGTAGCAAGCATTCACCCTCTCCCTGCAGTATGGTTCACTGGTGTCTGCTGTGAAACTTCTTAAAGCAAAGCAACCTTTTAATGGGAAAAAACCCCTTATCACTAGCAAAATGTGAGATGCATTATTGTACCAAGCCTCCAGAAGTTGAGTCCTTACAGCTTATTTTTTCCCTGCATTTTTTTATTGGTGCATTATAGTTGTATATATTGTTGAGATTTATTGTTAAATGTTCGTACATGCCCACGTTGCAGCTTGTTTTTATTATTAGTTTTTACTATTGAATTTTCAATAGTACTTTAAAGTCAGAAGCAGTAATTTCTTGCTGATCTATTACATGTTCTACATTCTCCACTAGATGGGGGTGTTATCTTGCAAAAGATGCTCTTTGCAATTATATTTTTAAAATTACAAAATATTACATAAAGAACCATTCAAATACGAATTATTAACTGACAAGCTAAAGGAAGTCTAGTAGGGTGGAGGAAAGAGAAGCAGGGAGGAAAGTAGTGAGGGAAATGGGGGAAATTAAAAAAGGTGCATTTTGCAGCTCTAAGATATTAAATAATTCCCATGCAATCAATAAAAAAAATAGAAAAGTTAAAAAAAAAATCAAAGGGTGATTAGTAGAGGAGAGAGCCAAGAAATGGGAGCAGGCAAGGGGCGGGCAGTGCCAGGGAGGGATATTAACCAAATTATATTGTTACATTATGTGCATGTATGAATATGTAACAATAAATCCCATCATTATGTACAACTGTAATGCACTGATAAAAATGTTGAAAAATATAACAGTACGTGCTAATTGTAATAGTTTACAACATTGAGGTAGATATAAATTAAAAACAAATTAAAGTTGACTGCCGTTTCCTGTCATCCCACTACTATGTTTAGTGTATATTCTTTTATACCTATGGTATGTATTTATTTACATTATCATTTCAGTTTAGTGAACTATTTAAAAAAAACATGGGATTACAAAGTAAATATTACTTTGTTAACTTGCCTTTTTAATTTAAGAGTTGGTTTTGGAATTTTTTTTAATGTCAGTATAATACTAAAATATTCCTAAAGCTAGAATAAGAGAATAAATCAGGGTAATTATAGCTTATTGACCATGGGATTTAAGTATATTTTAAAAGAGAGTTTGTATTTTCCTTTAATTTTTTTCCCCTAGTGCTAAAGTTATTGAACTCAGGGGTACTCTACCACTGTGCTACACCCCCAACCCTTTTTATTTTTGTTTTGAGACGCAGTCTTACTAAGTTTGTGAGGCTGGCCTAGAACCTGTGAGCCTCCTGCCTTAGCCTCCCACATTGCTGGGTTTGCAGGAATATACCTCTGCACCCAACTTTTTCCTTTGATTTTAAAAAGTTCTTTTCTGGGCTGGAGCAGTGGCTCAGTGGTTCGAGTGGTTGCCTGGCGTGCACGAGGACCTGGGTTCAAACCCCAGCACTGTATATACAGCTAATTATCCAAGAAACAAAGTCCAGATGAAAAAGTAAATAAAATTGTTTCTCTTTTTCCTTTCTCTTTCTCTTAAAACAAAACAAAACTCTTCTACCCTTAACTGATATGGTAACCGTATTTGCTAAAATAAACAAGAAGTATATTTATTACAGTCATTCACATAATAGTTTATGGATAATAAAGAAGCAAAGAAAGTTTCTTTCATTAATTTTCAAAGTTTAGACAGGTTTTGAAAGCAATATCATGGTTTTTTAAAATTTATTTTAAAAATAGCAAATTAAAAAATACTTTAGCATGATTCCACTTCATAGCACATGCTTGGCAAATATTAGCTTTTTTCCTCCCGAATAAATAGAACACATGACAAATTGGTTTGTTCAAATGGATTATTCTTAGGGAAATTATGAACAAGCTTGTTCTAAGAAACCTGGGATGTGAGTAATAGAGTGTCTGGTGTTGCAATAGTTTTTTTTTTTTCTTTTTAAGGTAAAGAAGGAAAAACATGTGATGTAACTGCTCAGATGGTGCTGGTGTGTTGTTGGAGAAGTATGAAGGAAGTTGCTTTACTTTTAGGCACACTGTGCCAGCTTCTACCTACACGATCTGTGCCAGAATCTTCTGATGGATTGCTAACAGAGGAGCAGGTAAAGCAAATATTTACTCCAGCAGATATAATTTTGGGTCAAGGCATAAATTCCAAACTTGTATTTGTGATCCAACTTAAAAAAAAGTTTTGAATTTTTCTGAAATAAAATTTTATAGCTGTCAACTGGAAAATAGTTCACAATAACTTAGGATGTTAGACTTTGCAGTACATTTCAAAACTATGGCATTTTTAGAAATGTTTTTGTGTAAGTATAGATTTTACCTCACTTTTTACTGTAATATTATCATTTTAATTTCTCTTTCTTTATTTAATATACATAAACTAAAATTTTAGCTGAAACTGTTTAGTTGAACTCCACAAATCTCTTAACTTTTGCAGTGGAATACAAAGTAACATTGGTTGATAATGGATCTTACATTTCCCACTACTTCAATAATAAAGTTGTAGTCACTTTGGTTTTTTTTGGCTGACTTTTATTTTAAGACCACAAAGTTAGTTCACCATCTGGGACTGTTCAAGGGACTTGAGTGCAGTGTTTACAAGAAATTAGCTTACCACAAGCATTTCATTTGGAAATATTTTAGATTTATTAGATTTCTGTTTTTAATTGATTCCCTCTTCCTTTCCATATGGTTTCAACAAATCCATTTCCCACAGTTTTCCAACAAAGATATATAACATGTACTTTCATTTTTAACCTTTTTCAAATAAAGATAATTTTTTTCCCTAGGGTGTTACAACATTCAAGAACAAAACAAAAATTGTAGTATGCTAATGCTGATTATTTCTATAATCACCATGTGACTAGTTCCATGGAAGTAATGCTAACATTTTTTATTCTCACACTCTGTGGCTCATGTGCTCGCATCTGGTTAACAGCTGGCTTGTGATGTTGCAAGGCCTCAGGAAGCAGAGAAGCAAAGGCGAACAGTACACTGTGGGCATCATTATGTTCCTTATTCTCTTCCAAATCAAATAGGCGTTAGTGTCCTAGAGTTACTTGGAGTCATTGCTGGTGACTGGCTGTAGTGCCAATGCCAACATCTTTGCTTAGGGATCAGTTATGATTAATGATTACTTCACTGATGTTCACCATCTTGCCATGAAGTAAACATGTGCCTTGATTTCTCAACTTCTCTTTCCAAGGACAAGTTAAAACATCTAGTTTTTTGGGTTTGTTGGAGAATGTTTAAAAATAAGTTATGGGAAACATATTTTGCTTCTACTGTAACTGAGAAAGACTTGAAAGCTTCCTATGAAAATTATTTTGCCTTGACACCTTTTATAATGTACCCAAAGTTTTATGAAATGTAAATGAATTTTGTGGGATAACTATGTTAAAATAGAAAATTAAGATAAAAGAGATGTTTGTAAAAATCCAAAAACTAACAATAACAAAGAGTCAGGCTCTTAAAAACCAAGAATACTTGCAATGGCTATGTGCTTGAATAAAAATGAATTCTGATTACATTTTTGGTAAAACATTAGTTTCCATTCTAATACACTGCAGTCAATTTTCCAATGCACTGTTCTGTGGTGACCCTAAACACAAAATTATGAGAAGAAACTAATAGTTTAATGAGCGATTGATGTGTTCTAACATGGAAATCTTCTTCTCTATGGAAAACTTTATTCTTGATCTTGCTAACTTTAAAGAAATGTCTCAGGAGTAGTCTATGAAAATCCAAAGTCATCAAGAAATTAGTGTTAGTTTCATTACTGCTTTTAAACATAAAATTTTGCTTCTTCAAAAATACTCCCACATCCTTAGTATCTTTAAGAATTAAAAATATAAATGACAGAGAAGAATGTAATTTACATTGGAATGGCTGGCCACACCTAAGGTGTACCCTGCCAAGGGTATGGTTGCCCTGGTGAAGTTAGATTTGCTGTGCCTAGTGGCAAAACTTAACCGATTTAAGAGTCAACACCTTAGATGAATGTGACTACAACGGATTGGACACACTGAGGCAGTGACGTGACTTGCAGAAGAATTCCGCCCATATTCCCAGCAATAACAACTATGCGCTGCTTTTCTTTCAATGAACAGAAGAAGCTGTTTCATATAGCATAAAATACTGATACTCACCCTGATTATTCCCTTTACTCTTGAAAAAGTAATATAATTCTATCATAATTTGAAATTTCATGGCTTGAATATAGAAGACAAGGGAGGTTTCTTTTGTAGCCCAGTTCTCTTAAGATCATTCCTGATTTTAGGCCACTCAGATTCCCCATATATGAGTATAGTTTATAATAGGCTGACAGGAAGTAAGATTGGTATTTGCGGACTGTTGTTGCTATATGAAGAGAAAAACTGGGGCTTATTTATAATTCCGAGTTTTCAATGTTATATTCACAAACTGTTGGGGCTGAAAGAGTCATATAGATGATATTCTCCAGCTCCCTTGGACCGAAGGAAGCTGAAACCCCTGGATGTTACCTGGTTCACTCAAGATCACAAAGCTGGTTTGTGGCAACTCTGGGACAGGAACCCAGTTCTTCTGCCCATACATGGCACAGTGCTGCTTTTGTTCTGAACTGCTGATTTAACTTTTCTTTAAGTTGAATTTTTCCTATTTTCAATACCCAAGTAAATTTTTGCAAGCAACAAGACAGTAAGATAATTTGCAACTGAACTTTTTATCAAATGATCCTTTCCTTAGATCACTTTTTGTGAAGCAGTGTGCTGTCACCCCCTGCTCCAAGAAGAAAATGTGTTCATTCAGTGGCATGTCTGACTTTCCTCCTGTATAGTAATCACATAATGAAAGGTTCTTTCATAATGTCCCTGTACAAGAGGTGGAGATAAAACCAGCTTTGAGGGATGTAAGTGGAGACACTTCGAGAGTGAGCAGTGTGCACAGCCTTATCGCACAGCTTCCTGGCTAGTTGGTGTGTGTCTAGGTTTCTAGCTTGATGTTTTGCTGATACAGACCATTGCTTGGTACATTTTATTGGTTATCTTTCCATGGGATATCTGATACCCATTGCCTACTTATTTTTTTTAAAAACAACTTCCTCTTCCTAGGGTATCCATACATGTTTACATATATTTCCCCTGATATTCTTAAAAAGAAGCTCCTGTGCAAATTTTTCATACCTCCCTCCCTCCAGTAATTATTGCTATAGAAATGAAATGAATAAAAATAATTGCCAACTTTAGATTTGGTTGTAACTTACATGATACATAGGGCTTACTGGATTAATATATTCTCTCTGTATTTTTTATTACTGTTTTAGATTTTCTGGAATGGACTGCAAATGGAATATATATTTACTGGCATTCATAAGTCTTATTAAAGAAATTGCCTTTTGTATTTTGTTTTGCCCAAGTTTAGTTTTTAGAAATTATGAATAAGTACATTTGAATTGTGCTGAATGGAAGTTACCATTTTTAAGCTTTGAAATGAAGTTATGCATGAAACCACATCTTTTAGTCACCTATTTATTGACTGCCTTATTCCATGGGTATTGTGGAGATATAAAGAATAATATGTGGTTCTTTGACCTCAAAGAGCTTAGAAGGATGAAAGGGGATACAAGACAAATTCATTTAAAAACTTTGGACTAAAGGGCAATGGTTAAAGTGGTTCATGTTTAAGAATTTTCTAGAAAGCAAAGAATAAATATTCTGGTAAGATGATGTCCAAGCAACAGAAAACTATGACTTTTGTTGTTGTTATCCAGGAGAATGATGTTTGGGCTTTGAAGAAATCCTGTGTAAAAGAAGTCACTGTAGTAGAGAATATACAGTTCAAAACATTAATTATCTTACTGGAATATAAACTTTTGTAAAACATTCCATTTAACCAAAGTGGAATTAGAAACTCCTAGCTGTTGACATTCCCAAGGTTATGAGAAGTGACTTTGTCTAGGATTGAGTCTTATATTTTGCAATACAAAGTAAAGTCCGAAATGGACATTTTTTGATTGTTACTTTGTGCCAGGTACCCTGCTAAATGCTTATATGCATAATCACATTTGTTTCTAACAGTTATCCTGTGAAATAGGTTCTAGTTTATCCGATTTCACAGGTGAGGGAACTGTGCTATTTAATTAGCTTGTGATAATAAGGCAGTTGAGTCAGGGTCCTTAACACCACCTTATTGGCTCCAAAGTCTCAGATCTTAACCCTTGTATATGCCCTTAGTAGAAATGCTCCATCTATATTAAAATCCTCTTGGGCTTATGTCGTTTAGGAGTGGAATTAGCCTTAATTTACCTACTATATTTACTGTATTAGTAAAAGGTACATTTTTAAAAGTATATTTACATTTGATGGTTTTATGTTTCAGATGAGCATTTAGCTCCCCTGATTTTTGTCTGGTGGTGAATTGTAGGTATCTGGAGACATAGCATGTAGCTGTCTTCCCCTGTGGATATTTACATGCTGTTAAATCCATAAGGCATATTAATTTGCCCACACAAGTAAATTTATAAAAAGTTAGAAGCAGGATGTGCTAAATTGAAAGACAGTCACTTAAATTTAATTTTAAAAACAGAAATGATGTCATATGTTTTGCATTTTTACCTTAATTCTCTTTTTTAAAAAAAGATCCTGAGATGTATGTTATTTATTTTAAAAAGATCGTATAAACACATTGTCCAAAAAGAAGGCATTTCAATTTTTTTTTTAACTCGGTACGCTCCACTACTGAGCTACATGCCCAGCCCTTGTTTATTTTTATTTTGAAACAGTATCTCTCTTCAGTTGATGAGGCTGGTCTTGAACTTGAGATCCTCCTGCCTCAGCTTCTGGAGTTCCTGGGATTACAGGCATGCAACACTACAGTTCTTTTTATTTACTTACTTACTTATTCATTTTAAAGAGAGAAGGACAGAGGGGGGGGGGAGAGAAAGAGAGAGAGAGGGAGAGAGAGAGAATAACAGAATCAATTTTTATTGAGTTTTTCACATGGCTTTCGTTGCTCTGATACTTAGTTATGTATGTGAGTGCTGGGGTTTGAACCCGTGTACTTGTGCATGCCAGGCAAGTGCTGTAACCACTAAGCCACCACTCCAGCCCTACTTATTTATTTTTTAAAGAGAGAAAGAGAGAGAGAGAGAGAGAGAGAGAGAGGGAGAAAGAATGAGATAGAAAGAGAATCAATTTTATTAATTTTTTTCATCTGGCCTTTGTTTCTCTGACACTTGGTAGTGTATGTGGTGCTGGGGTTCAAACCCAGGTTCTTGAGCATGCCAGGCAAGTGCTCCAATCATTGAGGCACTGCTCTAGCCTCACTTTTATGAACTTTAAATAGGAACTCAGTGGCATCTATTGAAAGGCAGTTGAGTTGGAGTTTTCAGAGGAGTTTCTAATTTTAGAAATTAAAAATTAAATTTAAAAATTGTTTCTTCTTCTGTTACTACTGATTTTTTAAGTGGTCTGAATAAAATTGTTCCTTATAGTCTGATTATCTGCTGGGTGGGAGTCAGGAGGGCTCTTCTCTGTATATTCATAGACCACATTGCTCATGGCTCCATCCTTAATAATTAGGTTCTTCCCTACCCTGCATCCCCACCTTTCACTGCTTTGTAGCATGAAACCTCTAGGTCATTTTTTCAGGTCTGCTAACCTTAGCCTGTTTATGCTGCATATATTCAGATAAAAAGACCTAGCTAAGTGTCTAGTAGGTACCTAATAAATGTTTATCCATTCATTCTAGCCTCTAGCCTCTTCTCATGTTAATTACCTTCTTCCACATTGGTCCACTCAAGTGTGTATGTCCTCTTTAAGGTCTGGGAATGAAACCTTTTCTAATTTTAGTGCAGAAGGATGCAGCAAATTCTGCAGTAGAATCTTCGATTTCTTGGAACTGGGTACCACTCAGCATATTAATGTTTCTCTGCCAATTTGAACAGGAAACCTACTGAGGACAGACATCTTGTTTCTTCTTCTCTCTCTGCCCTATCACTAAGCTGTTAAGTACTTTTCAGGGTGCCAAAGAAATGCTGTGGTCTGATTAACAATAATTTTATACATCCTACAAAGGCACAGAAATCATAAGCCTGGTGGGTTTGTCAGAAGATTAGGAGTGAAATAAAATGAGGAAAGCCAATCTGCATCTCACTTTTGTCCTTAAAGTGTCATTCTGATTTCTGAAGCTAGGATTACTTAGGGCTGAGGTCTGCCATTGAGAAGACCACCCACAGGTCATCCTGCTGAGCCCTTTATTATATGTTTGGGTTTAGGGCCCTCTGAAGGAAGTTGGGATAAGGGAAGCAAGGAGAGTGGGAGCTAAGTCTACAAAGAAGCACTTTCCAAATGACATTGTGTTTTCCTGAAGTATATTTCAATATGTTACATTTTGGGGAAAAAATTAAGAAAGAAAGATACTATCTAGATTTCCTGTTTTAATTTTCTCTGACTTGAAACAGCATAGAAATCTTTTCTTTTTCTAATAATAGAAACAGTGGTCCTGATGAGTTGGTTAACTGGTAATTCTTTTGGTCCCCATTTTGTAGGATTAGGTATTGAGCTTCAGATCTATTTTGAGGACTGAATTTAGATTTAATTCTTGATAATTTTGTTCGAAGTATACTCTGCAGTTACTGTTTTGAAGACCTGCTTTGTATCTTTTGGCCATATGGTATGTGGCCTTTAAAAAATATTAAAGGAGTAACATAAAAATATGAAGTAAATCATTCAGTCATTACGGGAAAGCTTGAGCTGAAGAACATGATGTGTTAATCTTTGGAATATGAAACTGTTAGAATTTTTAAAAATACATTTTATACTGCTTTTTTGGGTCTTTGTGGCCTCATTTCTGATTCTTTTTCTCTGTATGTATCACTTGTTAGGTCTTCATAATCGGATGTATTTGAGTGTAGATTCTTTTCCACTGTTTAGAACCCCAGACAGCTCATGTTAAACAAAATTGGCTTGTAGGTTATGGGCTTGTACTGTTACAATCTCTGATGTACAGATGAGGAAAATGAAACACTTGCCTATGGTCACTTGTTTACTTCTTGTACCTCTTATCTCTGGTACATGCAGAACACTAACCAGCTGCTGTGCTGAGGTAAAGGCTGTTTCAGGATAAGTAGATCTGAAATACTCAGGATAGCTGGCCTTTTCATTATCTTGGGATCTGTGGAAATGTGGATAAAGAGATAGTTGATTAGAGCTTTGGTCCCCGAGTGTTATACAAAACCTGGATTTTCTAAAGCTAGTAGCCATCAAATCTAACAGTATAAAGCCCAGTCAGACTAACAAGTTTAACTTCATAAGAATTAAAGCCCATAATCACAACTAATTGACAGTTGTATTTTCTTTAAATCATCATCTTTTAAGTTTGTGTGATCTTGCATGGAGAAAGACAGTGTGTTAGAAAATGATTGGGTGGCATTCTGGTATATTCCATGATTCTGGCTCAAAATGATAACTGTAGATTTTTTATATTAACTCTTACATGGCTATTAGCAATATATCATTAAAAGGCAGTTATTGGGAGCTGTTGTTTAATAGATGTATAGTTTCAGTTTCGGATGATGAAAAAGTTCTGTGGTTGGATGATGTTAATGGTTTGGTCACACAACAATTTAAATGTACTTAATGTCACTGAATTGTGATTGGAATTAACAACTAATTAATAATTTAATTAATAATTAAAATGGTCAAAATGGTAAATTTTGTTATGAATACTTTACCACAGTAATGAAGGGAAAAAACTGTTATGAGAAAGCGTGATGATTTCATCCAGGCCTGTGTATGTGAATGTTCTTGTTTTGTGTGATTTTATATTGGTGTTGAGTGACATGAGCACACAGTGAAGTTTGTGAATCTGGCATAGAGAGACAGTGCTGGTAGTGTATTAGGTAAAGGTTTCATGTCCTGGCTCCACCACTTACTGCCAATGTGATCTTGGATAAGTTATTTACCCTTTCTGGGCTTCAGTTCTCCCACTGAGGAATAGAGATAATAATAGTACTTATTTCACGGAATTATTTTGAAGATTAACTGAGATACTAATAAAAATGCTTAAAACACCACCTGTCACACAGTAAGTGTTAAGTGGATGGATATCTAGAGGTAGTTCTATATTATATATTATATACATCTATAAATATGAACATAAATTAAATATATTTTTTCTTTTTTTAAAGGTAAAAGAAATAGGAGATTATTTTAAGCAACACCTTTTACAGTCCAGGCACAGAGGAGCATTTGAACTGGCTTATACTGGTTTTGTGAAACTTACTGAAATACTAAACAGGTAAAACAAATATCCTTTTGTGTAGGTTTGTAAAAGACGAAACATACAAACCATGTGCTTGGAGTATAATTTAGTTTTGTCTTTTGATGTTAAAAAGAATAAAGACTTGGTTGGCTACAAAACTCTTTGGAAGGAATGGTTTTCTTAGGTTTCATTGTGTGATTTACTGCAGATGATTGAGTGAAATGTCCAAACCAAGTTGCTCTCTCATTGATTTGAAGTCAACTCAAAAGATTTTGCTAAAAATAGCTTTGAACAAAATGAATGTTTTGTCTGTTTGAAAATTACTTGGTGTTTGGAGTAAAATAAGACTTGGAGTATTTCGGATTTGTGTGTATTATAGACAGAGAAAAACACTTAAGGATTTTGTCTTTTTCTTCATAATTTTGTTTTATAGAAAATTTCAAAAATAACAGTAGATAGAACAAAAAGTACAAAAGACTTTTCCCCCTTACCCAGAAAAATACTTATATATATTTCATATGTTTAACCAAATGTGTATTTTTTTTAACATTATAGATGCTGGTAGTTTCATTCATTCATATGATATGTTTCCTCCAAAGAGCTTGTGAGGAAACCTTAAATTACTTAATGACTAAGTGTTCATGGCAAGTGTTCTCTAAATAAAAGGTAGTATATTCCAGGAAAACATTTCTTTTGCCTGGAAACTTTTTGAAATGAAGCAGAGTTCTGCCAGCCTTGTAGTTTCAGCAAACATTTTATTTTAGGCTGTTAAGACATCTACTCCTTGAATATTTTTGAAGCGTTTTTTCACACTCCTGGTAAAAACATTTATAAAACATTTTGGCAGTTATGGGCTGCACAGAATATCTTTATATGGTACTTTAAAAATGTCCCTGACATTAAACTGCTGATGTTGAAACATTTTGTTATCTTTTAAACCCTTTGTTTTCAGTGTAGATATGAGCTATGGATATTTTTTTTTCTCACAATGCAACATTTTCCATTCTTTCAAATAAATTAACCAGTACATATTGAATGTTAGCTGTGTATTTGTTACTGTGTTTGGTTTAAAGAATATAATACTTATTTTATAAGGAATAGTTTCTGTTTTTAAAGAACTTATAGTTTAGTTTGGGAAATAAGCAGGGATGAAATTCACAGTGTTTAACCAAAGATGTGCCACAGGCATGACTGGTCAAGAACAGATACTGGCTATAAGCACCCAGCATCGCTGTGTGTACGCGTGTGTGGTGGCTGTATACCAGCCTGGAAAGTCAGACCAATATACATGAACAAGATGAAATCCTTAAATTTTGAATGAAACTGGCAAAACTTGTAGTAATGGCAGAGAGAAAGCCTCAAGGATAGATTGGTAGGTCTTCAAAGAGGACAAGAATTTGTGCTTATGCATGAATAGGATTTAAGTACAAGGAGAAGAAAGAAGGAAACATTGTAATTGTTCAGAGGCTAGAAGCTGCATGGTTTATTGTTAGTTGAGTGAATAAGCCAGACTTAACTGTATGTAATGCTGGTGGTGGTGATAGTAGGGTTAGCTATCAGCTAGGTAGATTGAGGCCAAATTCCAGTCAACCTTGAAAGTAGATTTGCTGTTGTAGGAATGGAGAGAGACACGAAATGTTTTTAATATGAGTTAGATCATAGGCAGTGTCATATAAGAGAAGAATGATGATCTGTGATTCAAGCTCTAGGTTGTGGGTATACCCATTCCCATTTATTGATAGAGTGTATAAATGTTAACCTCCTTAGCTTCTGATCTCTTCATCTCTAAAATAAGGAAAAGAGTATTTGCCCTCCTAAAAGATCTCTCTGACTTCTGTTGTATGGAATAAATAAAAGAGTTATTTATGAGGATTTTTGTATTATAAAATTTCCTACAAATGTAAGATACTGTGGGATTGTGTTGGTTGTGGAGTTGATGTATAAAAGCAGTTTTTGGCTGGAAGTGTTGTGTTAGATTGTGATGACAGATCACAGTGAGGAAAGCCTGGATACAGTTATAACAGTTGAGATCTGAGGGACTGGAGCGGTGGCTCAGCGGTTACAACACTTGCCTGGCATGTGCGAGATCCCGTGTTCGAACCCCAGCACCACATACGCAACTAAGTGTCCCTAAAGAACAGATTTTAAAAATCTAGATCTGAAGCGATTTGGGGTTCCTTTATGATCATGGCTCTGGGGATGGAGACAAAGATGTGACATAGTCCATATGTGACAGATGGAATGATTAGAAGGAAAGCTGTGGACACATTTTATTATGGTTCATGAGTTTGTGTGTCAGAAATTAGGGCAGGGCTCAACTGGTTGATTCTTCTCCCCAGGGTATTTACTGAGTTCAGTTGGTGGCAATCAGCTGGCAGATAAACTGGAAGGGATCTGTATCAGGCTGTGACACATTTATGGCATGTTGGTGAGGACAGCTAGGAGCCTGGGCCTGGTTAGGACTGTGTGTGATCTTTCACTCAGCGTGGCAGTCTTGGCTTAGCTGAATTCTTATGTGGCAGCAGGCTTCCCCCAGAGGGTATAATTCAAGAGAACTAACAGAAGCTCTCTGATATTTTCTGACCTAGCTTGAGAATTTTCATAGCATTGCTTCAGTCACATTCTTTTGGTTATAAGTCTCTAGGCCAGGCTGCCATCACTTTCTGAGGGCAGAGCAGCAAGATTGTATTGTAGAAGTACATGTGGATGAAGGATATCGTGATGACTGTCTTTGAAAATGAATCTGCCACATTAACCATGTGAATGTGAATGATGGAGATTGCCAGGAGTGATCCAGGGAGTGATTGCTCTAGTTTTAGGTCCTAGTGACCAGAAAAATTGGATTGATATTACCAAGGCTAGGCAAAATTTGGCTTTGTTCTCAAGGAGAGAGGTAATTGATTTGATAAAGATGAATATGTTTGTCTTACATGTATTGAGTGTGAGATAATGTGGCATATCCTGATGCCATTATTTAAGTTAGCAGTTGAAGGTAGGGTATTAGTTTAGGTGACAGCAAAAACAGGGATGTAGATTTGTGAGTTTGTTTCCATAAACGTCATAGTTAGTATGGCCAGAGTCATGAGGGGAAAGCATAAAAGGAGGAAAGAACAGAGGACCAGAAACAGAGGCTTCTGAACCACTGTGTTGGCACAGTTGAAGGCATTCCAGATTAATGGAACGGGGAGACTAGGGAAGGCCCAGTGACTGGTCTCTCAGGCACTCCCAGGCTCCTTATGGCTGTCACTATTGGCTTTTAACCAACCTGTTGTGAATTCTCGGCTGTTGCTTCTGAACCAAGTGATTCTTCATCCCTTGGAGACATTTCAGATCTGCTGAACAGAATGTTTTACACAGAACATCTTTACAGTGTGTGTGGCTTTCTTTTGTTTGGTTTTTATTTTTAAAAGAAAAATTTCTTTGGACTCCTTTTGAAAGCTTTTTATAAGCTCTTAAGTTACAAAAAATTTGTTTAGGCATACAACATTTTTTAAATTTGCTGAAAAGAAATCTGGGCGTTCACAAAAATTCACAGAAGTGGAGGCCAACTGCTGGCCAGCTCTTGAAATACAGCTGTATTAAGGAAGGAAGCACTTAAAGAGATTAATAGACACATAACTGAAGAGTTAAACATGAGCTACACCGTTTAAATTGGTTTTTAATAGGATTATTCAAAACGTCTTCAAACGTAAACTAATTTCACTATTAAACAATCATCTAAGGATAAATAATGAGAAGGCACTATTTTTCCGGGAAAATTTTTGTAAGCCACACTTAAACACACAACACATACAAACAGTATGTTAACTTTTTGTAATCTGATTTTCTTTTGTTGTGCTTCCTATTTAGAATTTGGAAAAAAAAATCATACTTTCTTTTAAAAGCATAATTATCTGCCATGCATAATTACTGGCCTAAACATTTGATTGGTTAATGATTAAGTACATTAAAGTCATAACTCTAAAATCAGGTTCTGATAAAATTTATGATTGCTTTTTTATTCTCTATGATCTTAGCCTTTGAAGTTGTTCTTTCAATTGAAAGGAACAGAATTCTGAACTTGGCTGTTAAGTTGGGGAATCTAGTTTTCATTTATTCATCCATAAGTTAAAAGCTTTCTGATAGGTGGACAAAATTACTGAGTACAATTCTAAATTTAGAAGGGGCATTTGTGAATTCTTGGTGATATCTTGTTCTTTGTATATTTGAAGTGTTCTGCTTATTGTAATATTTGTAGGATTTATTTACTGATTGCAATAACTGCAGCCATTTTTACATTACCAGTCTTAAAAAATGAAGGCTGACATTAAGCAGTTTTTGTCATAAACTGCTGCTGAGTTATAGAAATCAATAATTATAGTGGGCAGAAGTAATCTAAAGATGTATTTATACTTCATTAAGTATAGCTATTATAATTCAAATAAAAAACTTTTATGGAAAATTGAAATATAATAATAAAAAAGAACCTTTCTGGAGAATGAAAGACCATGTCTCTAAAGAAAATGTAATTGAATTAGAAATAAATGTTCAATCTTAATAAGTGTGATTTTGGAGGAAAGTCATTAAACTCTAAATGAAAGAATACTGTCTTGTCTAAACATATTCATATTTTGTTTGACACAAGCATCTAAAAAGGATACTTATTTTGCACTGAATGTCTATGAATTTTATTTGAAATATTAAAAATTAAATAAAGAATAACTAAGTTATGAGCCACCCTGGGAGCCATATGAAATCTTCATAGAAAAATTCCTATTGATTTCTCAATTCTAGAGTGGATTAAAAGGATCTGGGAAAAAGTAGAATGTCTTAATGTTCACTTTCTAAGTCATTGTGTCTGGTTTGAAATTTGTTGGTGACCGTTGAATTTTTAAGTCTGTTCCTATAGTGGAGTCAAATATTACCTTCTTTGTGGAAATTTGCACACTGGTTTTCAAAGTCCTCATAATAATACTATTGTCATTTAGACCACAGCAGAGGAACCTATTATCAGTGAATAACTTCTGTCCTAGCTTCTTTAGTAAAACCTTAAAGCTTTTAATATCAATTTTTCCCTTGAGCTCAGGGAAATTATATTAAGTATTAAGAGAACCAGCTTATCTGTATGTGTATCTTCCAACCTCTTTTAATCCACCATATCTTGTACTTCTCCATGGCCCTGTGGTTGCTAATTCAGTTTAGATTTGGTCGTTGTTATTATTTCCTGTGTCTGTAGCTGAGGATCCAGGATCACCCAGGAGGTTTTAACCTGCCGTAGACCTGGACAGAGTAGTTGTAGTGATGAAGCTAAGATGGCTCTTATTGACAACGCAGCTTTCTTACTGGGTCTCATTCAGACAAATCAGTTTTCAGACTTAAAGTTTCTCCATGCTTCAGGGTTCTGTTCTCTTTTTATAACGTGCTGTACACACACACGCTCGCAGCCTTCCTGCACACATCTGTCAGTGTTTAGTTTAATTGAAATAATAAACACGAACATTGAAATAATAAACATAGTACTTGACCAAATAATGAATGGAGTGGTGAATTTAGCTTATGAAATAATTGGTGATTGGAAAAATTTCTAAATTAGGAAAAATAATCATACTGAAATAGTTTAAGAAAATAATGGTAACATTTCTCAGTTAACAAGTGAAATAACTAATTGGAAGTATCAAAAAATAGCTACGTTACCATCTAGTGGATGGATGAAGCCATCAGAAAGCTACTTTGTAGTCAGGGAATCTGATTTACTGGTACAGAATAGTCTTAATGACCAATTAGGGGACATACAGCACATGTAATTTGATTTCGGTCTGCGGGTTTTATGCTTATCTTAGAATACTTATCCACTACAAGTGAGATAGCTCTGTGGATAGAAGTTGGACTAATCTGTTTATAGAAGAATAATTTGTTTAATTTGTTTCAGTGATCTGCTCAAGACAACACAAAGGCCTGAAAACTGGCTACACCCTGCCCAGTGTGTTTCTGTAGGGGCTCAGGCCATAGCACTTGGCATTGAAAAACAGCAAAACTCTCTACCTCTCTCCTGTCTGCTTTTATTTTTTTCCCCCTTTTTTTGGTTCCTTCTTGATTTTGATGAGGAAAGTCAGTGGTTCTGATTGTGTCCCACCTGCAGAAAAAAATTAAGAGCTATGAATTGGAGTGAGTTTACCTACCAGCTTGTTAACAAGTAGAACCATTTAACTTCCCTGGGATTCTGTCCGCTTTCAATAAAAAATTAAAAAAACCAGAATGAGTTCTGCTGCCTAAGCTGCTTTCTTTGGGCACACTGCTCTTCATACAGTGCTGCTTTCTAGTTTCTGATTGGGAAAGTCTAGGGATTTTGGGTGTGTAAGATTGTGGGAAGTGGGATACATTTTAATAAGCTTCCTTTAGAATTGGTAAACTGATCTCATAGGAGTAATTTGTACATTAAAAAGATTAATATACAAAATACTTGGTATTAGTGAGTTGTTAGTGATAAACCTTAGGACAGTAGGAAGAAACTTAAAATTTTCTCAGTGGCAAAAGATATAGAGTGTGTTGATTAATTTGAAAGGATAGTTAAATAAAACAGAAGAGCCTCAGACAAAGAGAATGTCTGCCCTTTTAGCAGGAGAGGGAGTCACTAACAAAAGCAGAATTTTGGAATTCCCCCATTTGTGGTTGGTGACTGCATAGAGCTGGCAGGGGACCAAGCACTACTTCTTTACTCAGGAACCTTTCCTTCTTCCTTACTGACCCCTGGATTGTGTGATGAAGAACCAAAACAAACAACTAGGGTTTGTTGCCTTGTTCTTGGGAGCCTTGCATGGTCCCATACCTCTCAGTTCCTTCATTATCATAAATACCAGCAACTCTGGAACTTTGCAATTAATTCATTTTAAAGTAATCATTCCTTGCTGGGGAGTATACAGAGATTCATTCATTGACTAGCCTCAACTCTAGATTAGAGTACTGCTTTTTTTTTTTTTTTTTTTTTTTTGGTACCAGAGATTGAACCCAGGGGCACTTAACCACCAAGACACATCCCCAGCCCTTTTTTATTTTTATTTTTATATTTTACTTTTGAGACGGGCCCTTGCTAAGTTGCTGAGGCTGGCTTTGAACTTGCGATCCTCCTGCCTCAGCCTCCCAAGTCTCTTGGGATTACAGGATGCACCACTGCGCCTGGCTAGGGTACTGCATTCTTATAGGCATTCTTTTAGGCCTTAAATTTCTGGCCTCACTTTTGCAAACCTGTCTTCAGTTTTGTACCTACCAGAAGGCACAGCTAATGTACAGCAGCTGCACCAGCGTTCATTGGTCCTTAATAACCATTCAAGAGAAGATTGCTTGAACATCTACTGTATGCCAGATGCCGTGTTAAATGAATTTCTTTTGACCATTGAGAGTGTGGTGTGGTAGGACAGAGTTACTGCAAATCCAGAGACAATTACTAGGGTCTAAGTTTAGGGATGAAGGCGTATGTGGGACCATGATGACAGTGTTTGCTTTAGGGACTTACATATTTTAGGGTCATTGCCTTCTGTTTTCAAAAGTAGTCCAGGGAATCACATCTCATTGGACTTTTAAAGCATTTCTACAATGATTTTTTTCTTTTTTTAAGAGAGAAGAACAGTGAGAGAGAGAGAGAGAGAGAAAGAGAGAGAAACAATTTTTATTCAATTTTTCATGTGGCCTTCGTTGCTCTGAGACTTTGTTGTGTACGTGGTGCTGGGGTTCAAGCACTCTAACCACCAAGCCACCACTCCAGCCCCTCTACAATGATTTTATTTTCATTTTTGAACACTAAGAAATGAAGTGATTTGTTCATAGGCATACAACTAGGTGACAGCCAGCTCTAAAATCTGAATGTTCTTCTGGAACCTTCTTAGAGATTAGCAGTTTAACTGAAGTTTATTGATCACCTGCTTTATGTAAGGGATTGTGACAGGTAGGCAGTGTAGTAGATAAAATTAGTGGTAAAACATAGGACTTGTTCTTAGAGGAACTTCCATTCAGCATTTTTAATCTTGGGGGTTAGATAAATAATTAGGCAGAAATTACAGACCAAGACAAAGGTCCACTTGTCAAGCTATCCCAGGTGATGGGAAAAAATTATTAATGCCATTAACCAAAAAGCAAGACAAGTAAAGTGCTTAATGGGAAGCAGGATAATGCTTTAGACACGTAGTTTGAAGAGGTATTGGGGTGCTTCTCATAGAAAGGAAGATTGGAAATACCAGTTAGGAGATTGAGAGAGGAGTCAGAGTTGGAGATAGAGTGACCTGGGACGCTTGCACTAAAAAGTGCTAGAAGTGGAGCATTCTGGGAAAGTTTTCAGTCCCAGGTAAACACATAAAGTTGGTCACCAAGGCTGGAGATGTACATTTGAAAGCCAAATAAGAAATAGTTGAAGCCATGGGCCAGTAAGGAATCTCCTAAAGAGCCATAAGAGAGAAGGGAAAAGGTTATAACCTTGGATTGAATGTTTTATCTATTGATAAAACTTGAAACATTCATCATTTGCAACATAGTTTTTACCCCAGGTTAATAAGTGTTCAAACATCAGTTAACTAACACTTTGCATGAACCTGATCTATACTTGATTTTTTAACCGTCTACTTGGCTTTGTTCTTGAATTCTGGGGGGAAAAATGTCTTGGAGCAGCATTTAGGCTAATAGAGTTCATTTTGATTGGTTACTTGGAGATTTCAGTAAAAAATATCTATTGCCCTTGGGGTATGGAGATTTGCTGAATGAGTTTATACTTGATTTAGGAGGGTAAGGAGCTGAATCACTGTCTGGCTAATTATTCTTTCTTTTCTAGTTACTATATCCTCTTTATTTGTCAGCCTGGTTTATTAGAATTGCATACTTAATGCAGTAAGTTAATTATAGGCCATTTAATTCAACAAATATTTCTTGAGTTCTCTGTTGTGTGCCAGGCTCTATTCTAGGTGCGAGGAATAGAAAAATGGACAGTAGATAGTGTGTCCCTGACATCATACAGCTTTTATTTTAAAAGGATACATAGAAAGTCACCAGAAATGATCAGATAGCAATATGTATTTTGATGTGATAAAGGTTGGTGTCAAGGAAAAGTCTTTCTTCTTAGACAGATTACCCTGAGTGATGAGAAGCAGCAACTTTCTGGGGAAGAACTTTTCAAACAATGAGAGCAACTAGTGTAAAAGTCTTGGGGTGTTAAATAACAGAATGGAATGAGACAAAGTTGAATAAGGTTGTCCAGATATGTAGGGCTTTGTGAGCCAGGTTGGAAGAAGTTTGGATTTTGTGCTCCTTGGAAATTCATTCATTCATTTTTTTTTTTTTTTAATATTTGGCGTGAGTAGAAAACTAAAAGGTATCTTGGAAATTGTACAAACGTTAATATTATGGATTCTCATAGGTAGCTTTTAGATTATGGACAAATAAAGTATATTTGTGTGTTACAGAGTTACCTGGAATGGGAAGAGATTGGATTAAAGAATAAGAAACTTCATGAATGTAAAAAATAAATGGAGATAAAGTTACCATTCCCAGAAACTGTACTATTGTTCTCTAAGTTGCTAATATCTTCCTTCTGACTCTTTTCCTATCTGTTCTTGAACCTGAGATCAGTTGGTTTGGTATCATTGGTGGGGAGGATGATGCTTGGAAGTGAACCCAGGGCCTACGCAAGTGTTCTACCACTGAGCTACTTCCCCAGCCTTAGCAGATGGTTTTAGACTAGTGCATAGAATGTTTAAAGCAAGTAGCTTGTGAAAGCAGAGACCTCTTTTTACATTGAAGATCATTTTACTCTTCTAAATCTAAAAGATGTGGTGCTTCAAGTGTTAAGGTGTAGCCATCCCCACACATAGTCAACAATCTGCATTTTTTTATGTTACAGGCAAATAAAAGCTTTGCTATGCAAAACTTTGGACTTGGGCAAATGCTTGAGAAAAAAATGACATTTTACATGATAACATTAATATGATATGGGTTTGGAGGTGATTCTCGTATTATCAGGTTAACTGACATTTACTCTTCCTGGAAGACTATTTTTAAAAATGTGTGGATAAATACATGTTTTTCAGTGTCTTATGATTTCATCTGTAGGGAAGAATACAACTCTTAGGTCTTTGTATTGTGTTTTAAGTCAGTACCAACCTTTCTCTCCTTGATTGTGTATCATTTACTTTGGATGTGTTGTGAAGTGTTTTAGGAATCTAACAGAATACTGTTCTGAATAGATAGCCTTAGAGTTTATTATTTTTGAAATTATTGTTTTCATTCAGATGATGCTGTTGATGATCAATGATGTGTTGAGCTTGAGTAAACAGGTATGATTTACTTTATATCAAGGTTAGGGATAAATTCTGGCTCTGTCCTCAAAACTTGCATAATACAATTGTTTAAATGGTTGGTAAAAGAAAAATAAAAAGAGGAAGAAATAAGGAATCATTGTAAGGTAAACATTAATAGTCAGCAAATATATAGCTTTGTTTTTGTTGATATTTGTTTTTCTTGACACAGTGGTTTATTTGAATGAGATTCCATTTGGAGTTGTTCTTAAACCTGACAGAGTGAAAACATGTTTATGGGAAAGAGAAAGGATCTCCTTCCTTCTTATACTTAAAGCCCTTAGTGATGGCAGCATGGCAAGCAAATTATTTGGTAAACAAAAGTATTAGCAAAAGCTTTGCCTTTACTCATAAGGTTGCACATGATTAATTTCCTAGCAATTGGGTCTTGATGTGTTTCTGGGAATTTTGCTTTATATATTAGCTTTAAATGTAGTTCACATTTAAATATGAAATTAGTTGCTTTGTGTTTTGCAGTGAGATAATTTCTTTAGGCCACCATGAATCATTCACTTAATAAAAGAAAGCAGTTTATTAACAGGAATGTGTTTCCCCAGTTCCCCAGGGGTATTGGAGTACCTCCAAAATGAATGAGACACAGTCTACTTCACACTAATCACAAGTGGGTTATTTACCAAGAGGATTTTCTATAAGATACTCTAATTCTCTAGGTAGCTTTCCATCCATATCACCCACTTTATTTAGAACCATTTTAACCCAGCTCTGATGATAGATGCTCAAGGATTGAAATAAGTTTGAAAGACAACCTGAATAAAATAAGATTAGGAAGTTGGTTTTTTTTTTCCGTACTGAGGATTGAGTCCAGGGGCACTTAACCACTGGGCCACATCCCCAGACTTTTTTATATTTTGTTTTAAGACAGGGTCTCACTAAATTGCTGAAACTGACTGAATTTGTGATCCTCTTGCCTCGGCCTCCTGAGTCTCTGGGATTACAGATGTGTGCCACCATACCCAGCAGGAAGATAATTTCTCAAAAGTAATATATTCTGATAATTCATCCAAATGACACATGAAAATGCTTTCTAATTTATGTACTGCTTGGAATTTTTGTTGTTGCTCTGTTTCTAGGGCATAGCATAGTACAACACAGCTACTAGGTGCTTCCTAGATCTTTTTTTGTTAAATGAAAGAATAAAAATCCACTGAATCAAATAATAGTCAATAGTATCTTTATTATAAGCCAGATCAAGCCAAATGTGTTAACCGAGCGTTGAGAGCAGGTGCCTTGAAGTAATGCCTTTTTGTTGAACGAGCTTTGGTGTCAATCTGCATATTTATTTTCTCGCTGCCACTTATGCACTGTATACTTTTGGGCAAATATTTAACCTACTCCCACCAATTTAAATTTTAAATTTTTTATCCAATTTCTAAAAATGAGTGTGAAATAGTTGAACATGCTGGTAGGGCTAGTGAAAACTATAGTGTAGAGTTGTATGGCCACAATGTCAATGTCTGGAGGAAGAACATTCAGGACAGGGAGAATGTCAGATGCAGTAGTCCCAAGAGGCATGGACTTAGGGTATTTAAGGAATATCAGGTAAACCATATGTGGCTGAAGTGGTGTGTGCCAGTTAAAGAGTTGTAGCAGATGAGATCAGAGAGGTAATGGAAACTAGGCATTGTGTAAGGACTTTGGCTGTTCCTCTAAGTAAAATGGAGAGCCAGGGGAGGGTTGTGAGTAGAGAAGGCATGATTGGGCCTTTTAAAAGTGTTGTGTTGAGGATTAACTGGAAACAAAGGCAGAAAGACAAGTTAGGAGGTTGCATTGACTTTAATTTTGGAAAGAGATGGTGATGGCCAAAGGAATGGTGGATAGTAAAAAGCGATTCAGTTTGAGATTGAACTCATAAAGCATGTGGTTATGACTCTAAAGTTTCTGACCTGAGTTCCTCAAGTGATAAATTTATTATTCATTTATTAGATTGGGGAAGACTGTGGGTAGAGTAGGTTTTTCTTTTCTTTTTTTAATGTCCTTTTTCTTTTTTTAAAGGAGGGAGACAAAGAGAATCAATTGTATTTATGTTTTCCATCTGATTTTAGTTTTTAAGACACTTAGTTGTGTATGTGGTGTTGGGATTTGAACCTGGGTCCTTCCACAGACTGGGTAAGCACCCTAACTGCTGAGCCAATGCTCCAGCCCCTAGAGTAGGTTTTTTGAAGGGGACCAGGAGTTTAGTTGGAGCATATCAGATTTGAGATATCTGCTGGACAGCCCTGTGAGGCAGCTCTGGGTTTACTTAGCTCTGCTGAAGTACATCCTCTAGAGTTTCTTCTAGTGAGTGTCCCCAGGAGGCAGGCATGCTATATATGTCTCACGTTGTCTTGATCTTGTCTCCACTTTTGAAGGTAGTTCAGTGGGGTGTGGGATTCTGGTTGACAGTTATTTTACTTTGGTGCCATGAAGATATTTTTTTATTATTATTATTGCCTATGAAAACTTGACTTTGGTGTAATTGGTGATCTTTGGTATATATCCAATTCTTCCTTTAAATTTCCTGTGACTTTTAAGGTTTTTACCTTAATCACAATTTTACTATGGTATGTCTAGGTATGGATTTATTTACTTTGGAGTAGGTACTTTGAATGTTTTGAATCTTCTTTTTTTTAATTTCTTTCTTTCTTTCTTTTTTTAAAGAGAGAAGGACAGTGAGAGAGAGGGAGAGACAGAGAGAATTAATTTTTTATTGAGTTTTTTCACATGGATTTTGTTGCTCTGACACTTAGTTGTGTACATGGGTGCTGGGGTTTGAACCCATGTACTCGCGCATGCTGGCAAGCGCCGTAACCACCAAGCCACCTCTCCAGCCCGAATGGTTTGAATCTTAAGCTTTGTGATTTTCTTCATTAGTGGAGATTTAAAAAATTACCTCTCTCTTGCTGGGTGCGGTAGTGTATGTCTGTAATCCCAGTAATTCAGGAGGCTGATGCAGGAGGAGCTCAAGTTCAAAGTCAGCCTCAGCAACTTAGCAAGACCCTGTGTCAAAATAAAATATAAAAAAAGGGCTGGGACATGGCTCAGTGATTAAGTGTCCCTAGGTTAAATTCTTGGTACTAAAAAAAAAAAAATTAATTAATTAATTAATTAAAATAAAAAAATAAAAATAAAAAGCAAGCAAAACTCTCCCAGTAGTCATTGTTTTCTGTAACTCCTGTTATATTTATGTTGGAATCTCAAACTATCATATGTGTGTGCACACACACACAACCATTATATTTCTATCATTCTTTCTATTATCTTGGACAAACTTTATGGAAAACTCTAAGTCACTAATTTCTCTAGAATTTATCTTAAATCTGTTATTTCTTAATTTTGAAAACATACTCTTCCATTTGTAGTATTTCTGATTTTTATTTTTGTAAACATCTGTTCTTTTTTTTTTTTTCTTTTTCAGGGCTGAGAAACTTGGGGCAAGTGCTCTGCCACTGAGCTAAATCCCCAACCCCTAAACATCTGTTCTTATTTCAGTACTGCTTATTTTTCAGGGTAATTTCTGAAACTTCTCCACTTCTCACTTTTCTATCAAATGAAAGTTGTTTGGGAGGATTCAATGAGTTGATTCTTGTAACAGTTAAGAAAAAAAATTTTAGTGGGAGATGGACACGATATTTATTTTCATGTGGTGCTGAGACTCCAATGCAGTGCTTCACATGTGGTAGGCAAGTGCTCTTCCACTGAGCTCTAACCCCAACCTCTTGTAACATGTTTAACAGGTTCCTTTTTCAGGGAGAGAAAGAGAAAGAGAGAATCAATTTATTTAGTTTTTTCTTGTGGTTTTCATTGCTCTGACACTTCATTATGTAAGTGGTGCTAGGGTTTGAACTTGCATCTTCTCGCATGCCAGGCAAGTGCCGTGACCACTGAGCCACCACTCCAGCCCCCCTTAATCGGTTCTTTTTTTTTTGGTAGAGAGAGAGAGAATCAATTTCTATTGAGTTTTTCACATGGCTTTCATTGCTCTGACACTTAGTTGTGTACGTGGGTGCTGGGGTTTGAACCTGTGTACTTGCTACTTGCACATGCTGGGCAAGCGCCATAACCGCCGCTCCAGCCCCCTTAATCGGTTCTTAATAGTCATTTTATAAAAATACGTTCTGTGATTATAAAAAAGTAAAAGTTCTAAAGAGTATTAGTAGAACTTGTGATAGACATTAAACACTTACTTGCTTTACCTTTTTCCTCTTTTTTTTTTTTTTTTTAAAGAGAGGGACAGTGAGACAGGTGGTGGGAAAGGGAGGGAGGGAGAAAGTGTGGCTTTTGTTGCTTTTGTTGCTCCAACACTTTGTTGTCGTACATGGTGCTGGGGTTTGAACCCGCGTACTTGTACGTGCCAGGCAGATGCCTTAACTGCCACCTCTCCAGCCCTCTTGCTTTTCTTAAATAGATGCTATTTATCTTATGAATATACTAAAGATAGTTAAAGTCTTTGTCAGACTGTTTTATAAAATCATTTTCATATGGTGTGAATTTATGTTCTATTTACTGATTTTTAAGACTATCAATATAGAATTTCTATATTATTAATTCTGGTTTGCTGCTGTGATTGGGAGCCTTTTGGTTTATTTGTTTACTTATTTCCTCTCTCAGAGCTCATTCTCTATCTGAGAAACTAGATTAGATGGTGGCATTTTGGTTCCACCCCTCCACTGCTTAGTCAGCCTGGTCCAGAATCTCCTGGTGCCCATGACTTTCCTAAGCTGCAGCCCCAGGCAGCTCTGGCATTAACCCTTTTCCAGTCTCCTTTCATTGAGAGAGGACACCACTGAAATTCCATTTTCTCAGGAGAAAGGCACGTTATCCCATGAAAACGGACTTTGTGGCCACCCCGCTGTTTGCAAACCTGTCACCCAGGGAGTCTCTGGCATTAGCACACTCGCTGCTTCGTGTTTTCACTTGATTTTGATTATCTTGTTTTCCAGTTCCTCTGGTTTTAGTGTTTCTTTCTGTATATTTTGGGTATGTATTACTAGCATGTGTTGTAGGGGGGTGTCTTATCAAAATGCAAACCAATTAAAGTTTCAGTCTTTATCACAAGTTCCATTGAAACTCTTTAGAACTTGCACTTTTTCATAATCATAAATAATAGTTTTAGAAAATGACTATTAATAATTTTTTAAACAAGAATCAACTCATTGGGCTGGAGCAGTGGGTTGGCGGTTTCAGCGCTTGTGGCAAGCACAAGGACCCGGGTTCAAACCGCAGCACCACGTACACAGCTAAGTGTTGGAGCAACTAAGGCCATGAGAAAAACTAAATAAAGTTGTTCCTCTTTTTCTCTGTCTCTCTCACTGTTTTTTCTCTCTTTAAAAAAAAAAAAGAAGAAAAGAAAAAAAAGAATCAACTCATTGAATTCTCCCTACAACCTCAGTTTGATAAAAGGGAAAGTGAGAAGTGGAGAGGCTCAGTAGCTTACCCTGGATCACACAGATGTTGGGTGACAGAGAAAGAATTTAAACCTGACCACTGTGGTACACTATCATCTGTCATTTGGGAAGAAGAATACTTTCTCACAGATTTGTTTGTTGCAAGGATAAGTAAGATCCGATGTAAAAAACCTGGTGTTGACCTGATGTATAATAAAAGCATTCAACAAAAGTTTTTCTTTCCCTTGTAGCAGGCAAATATATTTCCATTGTAATAACTTAAACAAAATTAGTTAGTAGGTTTTATTTAAAATATAGAATGTTTTATTTTACTGAAAAGGGTGCAATTCCTGTTAATGAATCAATTTCTCCTGTATGGCTATGGGGGTGAGGGGCTAGCCTGTGAGTTGCAGAGCTAGGAAGCAAGGGGATCAGAGAAATAGGATCCAATGGTGAAGTCTGAATTGGAAACTAAACAATTAAATGATTCTGCAGAAAACCTTATTTGAATCTGGGGAATTCCAGAGTAGAAGAAGATCTGGACTAAATGGTAAGAGTTTGTGCCTTGAGCATTTCCCAGAATTCCTGAGGTTCCTGGGTTTTTAGCAGTGGGTAGAAAGAGCTCTTTCTGAGGGCACTTTGCCAGCCTTGACCTTGTAAGACATTCTTCTGGCCTTTGTTTTCAAATTCCCTAAATTAGCAAGGAGCATTTGGTCCTTAGTGTACAATCCTCAAGGGAATACAAAGCCTGGCCAAATGTTTGTACTTAAAATAGCCGGAGTTTAAATCATGGCCTTGTCTCTGAGGCCTTGACTTCAGCTGTTTTCCCAGTCATCTTATCTCCTACTTGACTCTACAGATGGGGGCCTTCTACGATTTTACCTACACAACCTCAGAACCTAGCTCAGATTCCACCCCTTCCATGATACTGTACTGACCCCTGTACCTTATGCAAGTAATTGCTTCAGATATATTAGAAGCTGAGAGAAAAGAAAGGTTCTTTTGAGATGCAGTTTAATTTGGAGGTAGTTTGACCAATTTGGATGGATAGAGATATTTATAGAGACCATAAACAAATGCTTAGTTGGAAATACGGGATGTGCATGTTGTATGTTAGTATAGAAACCAGGAAAGCGAACAACCTTACTAGAATGGAAGGTCTCTGTAGGAATTGAAAAAGTTAAGGTTAGGTTTAGGTCATAAGTGAACTGTCAAGCTAGGAGAATTTGATCAAGATTGAATATGAGTTAAATGGATCAAGATTTGGTTAATAGAGCCACTGTACATTGATGCAAAGGAGAGTGTTGCATGGTGAGACAGCACACTCTGACCCAGATCTGCCTGCCAGGCAGGTCCAGGAGACACTCACTGACCATGTTGAGAATCATCATGAAACTAGGATTTGGTGTATTCTTATTTGAATACTCTTGATAGAAGCAAAGGAAGTGGGAAAGTACCCCTCATCTCCTGCTGTTCCTTTTTCCCTTAATTTTTTCCTATATAGTGACCCATACAAGACTTGACCTTAGGCTGCAGTGTTATCTATATTCCAGTTGACCCTGTGGTGGGGAAGGAAAATATAGGTAAATTGAAATCCATAGTGAATATTATTAGATCAATAGTTTTTACTTTCATCACCTTTGTAACTCCAAGTTTTTCTTAGGTAGTTAGATATAAAAAATCATGCTTTCATTATTTCTTTTCCTTGCCCACTCATCATGCAGCAAATTAACCCAAATGAGCTAATTTTTTTTGACAGTGAAGAAGGAACAAAAGAAAACAGTAATCCAATCTATCATTAACATTTAATGTTTGAGGAATCTGGATTTCAGTTTTTGATTGGGCCATAGAATGAGGATTATACCAAGCTGGCAATGCTAATAATAAACTATGTAAGTTATTCCATGAGACATAAGGCATTTATCTGAACTTTAAAAAAAATATAAAATCCAGTGATTAGGGCTGGAGCTGTGGTTCAGTGGTTTGAGTGCTTGCCTGGCATGCATGAGAACCTGGGTTCAAACTCCACCACCATATACACAACTAAGTGTCAGAGAAACAAAGGCCAGATGAAAAAAATAAAAATAAATAATATCTTTCTCTCTCTCTCAAAAAAAAAAAAAATCCAGTGATTAGAGAATAGTTTCAATCCTTAAAAAAATAGAAAAGGTGTGAACATTCTTTTAATTACAAAAAAATTCAGACGATTTATGTGTATATCCTACTAGCCTAAGTTTAAAAGTAGGGTGAAAAATAGAATGAATTGTCTTTATTCATCACCTAGATTCAACAGTTATCAAAGGTTTGCCACACTTGGCTTTGTCTGTCCTTTTGCATTGCTATTGGCTGAAGTATTATAAAGTTCATCACAGTGTGATTTGTACTCCTACACATTCCAGTATTCATTTCTAAAATTATTTCCACTTTCTTTCATGTCCACACTGCCATTAGCACATCTTAAAAGCAATTACGTGATGTCATCTGATACCTGTAACTTGCATAAATTTCCTCTATTTCTTGGCAGTATCTTTTCTTTATAAAGAAAGAGGGACAGAGAGAGAGAATCAGTTTTATTTAGTTTTTCATGTGGCTTTCATTGCTCTGACACTTCGTTGTGTACATGGTGCTGGGGTTCGAAACCACATCCTCAAGCATGCTAGACAAGCGCTGTAACCGCTGAGCCCTGAGCCACCGCTCCATCCCGAGCAGTATCTTTTTTACATTTGATTTCATTAACTCAGAATCTAAACAGGGTTCACACATTGCATTAAATCCTTATGTCTTTGAATCTCATTTAATCTAGTGGTTCAGATTTCTGGAGAGCTGGTTTTGGTGACTGAGGTGAATGGGTAAGAAACAGGAGTGAGACTATGGCTTTTAATCCATAGCAGCATGAAGGAAGCCTTTAAAATCCCAGCACCTGAGTAGGGAGATTTGATAGTAATGCTTATGGCTAAAATATTTTTGAAGTCCCTATCAGACTTTTTAAAATGCTTCTTTTAGGGGCTGGAGTGGTGGTTGGCAGTTACGGCACTTGCCTGGCATGTGCAAGGACACGGGTTCAAACCCCAGCACCACATACACAACAAAGTCTCAGAGCAATGAAGGCCACATGGAAAACTAAATTTAAAAAAATTTGTTTCTCTCTTTCTCTCTCTCTCTCTCACTGTCCCTCTCTCTTTAAAAACAAATGCTTCTTTTAAAGTAGCATTGTTTGTAGATATTCTCTTCTATGTGAAATAAACACCTGAATTTAAGTTAGTCAGGTTTTCTGACTAACCAAAATACTCTAATGACCAAAGACTCTATGAGAACAGCTTAGAGGAGGAAAGGTTTAAAATTAGAAAAAAAAAAAAATCTGAAATATTCTAGGATAACAGTAAAAGAGCAGAAACCCACTGATGAAATGTTCAAATAATCTCAAAACATTTTTTTTGCCTCTATCCAGATAGCTTGCATTGTTAATACACCTTAGGGCTGGTTAAAAATTTTATTTGCAGTAGGCCACATTTTGAGAGAGCTGAAAATAGAATTTAAAATGTGTTTAAGTGTGTATAGTATCTGTAAATATAGCATATAGGTTATAGTTAACTATAAATTTATACTCTGTTGGAAATCTTGAGTGATATAATCAGACAAATTTGTGAGAGCTTGATTAACTTCTTTAGAACATTCTATGTGTGGGTGCAAGCCTATGTATTAAAGCTTGTATTGCGGACAAGACATGTGCTTGGCATACGGTAGTTGTAAGGTGTGGAATCTTCAATAGCTTCAAATCCTGAGACTCATAGTGAAAAGGAGAGGAAGTGAACAGGGCAAGTGAGGCATCTTTTTAGTGGCACCCCTTCTCCCCACAATGTGAAGTTATTTATTATTTTCTAACAGTGTTCATATATACCAGTAGTTTATACTTTCTCTCTTTAGTACCTGATAATTCAAATATTTGCTAATTTGTACCTTTTAGGTGCCCAAATGTGAATCTGCAAAAACTGCCCGAACAGTGGTTATGGAGTGTTTTGGAGGAGATTAAATGCAGCGATCCTTCATCCAGACTCTGTGCTACCAGGCGCAGTGCTGGGATTCCTTTCTACATACAGGTATAGGGCTGCCGCTGTTTGTTCATTTTTTGATAGTGTATTCTAACCTCTTTGATGTGAGTGAGCATGTTGCATAAGGTTCATTTCTGTCTCCTCAGTGCCATAGTGTTTGTGGCTTTGTTTTAATGTGTGAACAGTGTGTTCTGTGACAGATTTGTTCTTGGAACAAACCATCTAAGAGGTCAGTCTTGTGCTATAAACAGAGGGTGGTATAGATTTCTGCCTGTGGGTTAAGTAGGCAGGCATCACTGTGGCACATTCATTCTCATTTCCAGGAAGTACATGTTGCCCTTGCATCCCAGATTACAAAAGAATAGTCTTACTCTCATTTCAAGACCTTCAAGCTCCAGATTTTCGGTAGGCAACCAGTGTTAACAGTTTCTTTTGAATTCTTCCATAAAATGATCATAGTCTTAATAGTAGCAACTTTTGTTAGTAGTCATTTCATATGCTTTACTTCATGTACCTTCTCTATGAGGTAGGTACTGTTGTCTTCCATATATATTCTAGATGAAGAAACTGGGGCTTAGGAGAGTTATGTGACTTCCCAAAGGCTCAAACTCAAAAAAGATAGTAAGAACTCAAAAAAGACTTGAGCCCGCACCACCTGACTCCTGATCTGCTCTGCATACAAAAATGTGTGTGTGTATGTGTATGAGAGAGAGATGATGAAAATATGCTAGATCTGGGGCTGGAGCTGTGACTCGGAGGTTACGGCGCTTGCCCAGCATGAACAAGTACCCGTGTTCAAACCCCAGCACCCACGTACACAACTAAGTGTCAGAGCAACAAAAGCCATGTGAAAAACTCAATAAAAATTGATTCTCTGTCTCTCTCTCACTGTACTTCTCTCTTTAAATTGGAAATATATATATATATATATATATATATACACACTAGATCCAGTGTATGCCCCTTGCTTTTTTTCAAATGAATGATACTTTAAAGATTGATCAGAATACACACATTGGGGCTGGAGCAGTGGCTCAGCGGTTACTGCACTTGCCTGGCATGTGTGAGTACGTGAGTTCAAACCCCAGCACCACGTATACAGTGAAGTGTCAGAACAACAAAAGCCACATGAAAACCTAAATAAAATTGATTTTCTCTCTCTCTCTCTCTCTCTCTGACCCTCTCTCAAAAAAAAAAAAAGAATACACACATATTGCTATTGCTTGTTAAATATTTCATTTCCACAGTACAGAAAATAAGAGACTATCATCCTGATGATCCCAAAGAATAAAAACTAGTGTCTTCAGAATACTGTATTAAATGAGACCCTCCATTCTAAAAGGCCTTAATTCTTGGTAAGGTAAAATTAAGGAATGAAGTAGCATAATAAAAACAATAAAAGCTGGGCTGGAGTGGTGGCTCAGAGGTGTCAGTGCTTGCCTTGCGCGCACAGGGATTTGAATTCAAACCCCAGCACCACGTACACAACAAAGTGTCAGAGCAATGAAAAACTAAATAAAAATTGATTCTTTCTTTCTCTCTCTCTCTCACTGTACCTCTCTCTTTATAAACAAAACAAACAAAAAAAAAACAAATGAAGTGAACTCTCCTCTTTAGTGCTCCTATCTTTTTTCCTTTTCTCTTGTATTCCTCTCTCAGATTCCCAAAGCCCCTTCATGACTTTTTGGTGACAGTGGGGTGTCAGTTGCAGATGTTGTTGACAGATTATTAGGTTAGTTCTGCTGGATGAATTTTGGTGACCTTCAGGAATTAACTTGTCTTGGTCTAACCCATTCTGGATCAGTGTGGTTCTTTCTCGTGACTGTATTTCTTTCTGACCTGGTGTGTTTCTGCATCATTCATGGGTCTCAGGACAAATGTTAAGGTGACACTGAGGTCATGCTGCATGTTGTGCCTTGTGCTTTTTCTACCTGTGGTTTTCAACTAGTACAAAGTATTGGTCATGGTGACAAAGGGCTCAGCAGTGCATCTTTCTACCGTAGCCTCAGCAAGTGCAACATCACTTTGCCCAGAGTTTTCGAGACGGTGGGGAGGGGAAAAAAAAAGCGTGTTTTTTTCTTTCTTTCTTTTTTTCTTTTACTTGAGTAAAGTCTAAATTATTAGAAAAATCTGCTCAAAGAGTTTCCATTTCTCTCAGCATGACTTACCAGTAAAGATATTTTCTTTTTTCTGGTGAAAACCACCGCTTAGTGTTAGCTGTGGAGAAAAACTACCTGCTTAGTTTATGAGTTACCTTTTGTGTAGACATTTACAAATTTTTTTTGAGGGGCTGGAGCAGTGGCTCAGTGGTTTTGGCACTTGCCTGGCGAGCACGAGGACCTGGGTTCAAACCCCAGCACCATGTACGCAACTAAGGCCATGTGAAAAACTAAATAAAGTTGTTTCTCTCTTTAAAAAAATTTATTTTGAATAGTCATTAAAAATAATATGTATGTTTCTGAGCCTAATTATGGATCTCTCTCTCTTCTTGGAGATGGCCCACACTTTCCCTTGAATGTACATTTCTTGCTTTATCTCCAAAGCTTCAAAAGCTTCTCATTCTCTACATGGCCCATATTCTCTCTTGAATGTCTTTGCTTTCCCATATAAACCTTTTTCTGTGCCTCTGACATTACATGTTAAAATTATTTTCTGTCATGAATGCCACGGATCCCACTTGTCCTGAGTTAGGGTCCCCCTCTCAGAGAACTCCTCCACTGATAGGTTCAAATAAGGACACCCCCTCTCTCTTCTAGAATTTCAGGGCTGAAGGGTATATGTAGCTCAGTGGTGCAGTCTTGTCTAGCATTCCCACGGCCCTGAGTTTCATTTTTAGCACTGCAAAAAATAAAAATAAAATAATAAACGTGTTTTATATTTTCCTCTTTTATGCCTTATAGATGCTTCAGAAAACACTAAGTAGCCTACATACTTTTTCTCTAGGGAGACGGTAGCTGCGTACTTTAAGAAAAGTAGATGTGGAGGAAGGGAATCTGAGAATATGACTAAAGTGGTTTTTCTTTAATAGCTTTGTGAAGATATAATTCATTTATGATACACTTCATAATTTAAAGTGTTCAAGTCAATGATTTTTAGTATATTTGCAGAGATATAAACACAATCTAATTTTAGAACATCACCTGAAAAGACCTCCAAACCCATTAGTAGATGCTCCCCATTCCCCTCTACCTCTGCTGCTTCTAGCCCTAGGCAACCACTAATCTACCTTCTGTCTCAATGGATTTGTCTGCTCTGGACATTTCATGTAAATGGAATCATATAATATGTGATCTTCTGCATCTGGCTTCTTTCAGTTAGTGTTATGTTTTCAAGGTTTATCTGTATTGTCACATGGAACCGTACTTAATTCCTTTTTATTGCCTCAAGTGGGTTGCTACACCATTTTTATGTTTCTTGGATTTTTGGAAAAGTGTTAGTCACAAAGTAAATAAGCAGCTCCTTCAAAATTCAAATACGAAATCCTTTTGGAGTTTGTTGTGTTTTGTGTTGTCCCATGGAGTTTCAAATACAATGATTTGATTAATCTTGCAGGGGTAGTCTTTTGTGAAGAATTAAGAAGCTGATCAATCTCTAGGAAGCTGTAAAATCCTTACAAGAAATCTAATCTTGAGCTTTTGTTGTTGTTTTGTTGTTGATTCAAGCAAAGAGAATTTTTTTGTCAAATAAATTTGTTACCCAAAGTGACTTGCTTGTTTTATCTGAGACTTGCTGCTTAATTGTGGCTTTGAGGAGTAGTCACTAAGAGCTGGGTGCCGTGGTGTACACCTGTATTTCCAGTGACTCGGAGGCTGAGGCAGGAGTATCATAAGCTCAAGGCCAGCCTGGGCAGTTGAGTGAGACCCTGTCTCAACATAAATAAAAATGGCTAGGAATGTAACTTAGGAGTAAAATGCCCCTGGATTCTAACCTAGTACTGCACCAAAAAAAAAAAAAAAAAAAAAAAAAAAAAAAAAAAAAAAAAAAAAAAAAAAAAAAAGAGAGAGAGAGAGAGAAAGATAGTCATATGTTTTTAAGAGGATTTTGAATTTGGGAATGTGATTACTAATGCAAAAAAGCAAGATATTGGTATATGTGAAATAAGAGCCCATTAATTCCTGTGTTGTTTTTCCATAGGCTTTGTTGGCATCTGAACCAAAGAAAGGCAAAATGGATTTGTTGAAAATAACAATGAAAGAATTAATCTCCTTGGCTGGGCCTGCTGGTGACTCACAGAGCATAGTTCCCCAGGTAATAATGAAATAAATAAACCCTGCTAGCAAGTCAGTGGTTCTTAAATCTTTGCTATATATTCATTTTTTTAAAAATATCTGGTAAAAACAAAGAATTCTAGAAGATCAGACATTTGAAGTTTGGGTTTTATTTTCTGTCTTTCCTGTCTATAAAATAAGCTATTACTTTAGTTAATAGAATCAAAATATTTTTAGCCTGGTGTAGTGGCAGACTTGTAATCCCCAGCAACTTAGGAGACCGAAGCAGGAGGATCACTATTTTGAGGCTAGCTTGGGCAGTTTAGTGAGTCCCTGTCTCAAAAGAAAACAAAACAAAAGAGGGCTGGGGATGTAGCTTACAGTAGAGTACCCCTGGGTTAAATCCCTGGTACTACAAAAAACAAAACAAACTATATTTAAACTCTAGTGAAAACCTAGAACTGATATGAGATATTTTATAATATTACTATTGCATCTAAAAATTTGAAAATGAATATATTATCCCTTTAGAATTTCATATTTGTTTCTTTGAGTTAATATACATTTTGAAACTCAGCAGTTGAATCTTTTCCTAAAGCATAATATCTGATTTTTAAATCGACATATAATCCTTTTTAGTCATTCCTTATTTATACGAAATTGTATTGAACACTTCTTACAACTCTCCTCTTTTGCTAGGTTGTAAATAGTACTTCTTCACCCTTGTAATTAAGACTTCCTCAGTAAATACTTCAAAGTTGGATGTCCCTACGCAACTATAGGATGCACATGCTCAGACAGGGAACATATTGAGAGATGAATTTTATGCTCAAGTACTGTAAGTTTGTATGTTTTTATTTTAGAGCCTGTGGGAAGTGTAAAAAGGAAGCCATAAGCCAGAATGTAGTTGGGCTAGGGAAAAATACAGTGTTTAGTAACACATGACACGTAGTGGCCAATGACTGTATGATATTTTATTTAAAATTTTAACGTTTATTAATCACTCCTCAAAAATGATCATTTCAAGCCATTTTCCAATGAAGTGTGAAAAATATAATTGTTAATATTTTCTTAGACATTCACTTTGAAAATTCTTAGTTTTATAAGAATATCTAAATAATAAAGGGGTTTGCCTTTAAGGAATGCTGGATGATTATTGCTGTACTCTATTTCAAGGTGATTAATGGCATTTGAATTATTATTTTTAATTCAGTTAGTGAAATTTTAAAATTTAGTCTGTGACTAGTCTTTTAGAATTTTGTTGATAATTTTCTTTCCTTCTCCCCTCCCAAGGTTTATTTATTTTTATTATGTTTCTCTGAAATATGTGAGCATTAAAATAAGCTATTATTTATACCGTGAATAATGAACATCTATGAAACCAGTTCAAGTGTAAGAAATTAAACATTACAGAAACAGTTGCAGGGCTGGGGATGTAGCTCAGCGATAGAACACTTGCCTAAGGCCTTGGGTGCTATCCCTAGTACCAACAAAAAAATTTAAAAAAAATTTTTTTATAAGCAGATAGAACTGTATAAGCTGTGAATCTCTCCCCTTCTCATTGCCCTTTCTTCCTTCTCAGTTGTGATCACTAACCTAAATAATGTTTATTATTCCCAAGCATTTTTTTTTTTTTTTTTTTAAAGAAAGAGGGACAGTGAGAGAGACAGAGAAAGAGAGAATCAACTTTATTTCGTTTTTCACATGGCCTTAGTTGCTCCAACACTTAGTTGTGTACGTGGTGCTGGGGTTTGAACCCGGGTCCTCGTGCTTTCCAGGCAAGCACCGAAACCACTGAGCCACCGCTCCAGCCCCATTCCCAAGCATTTTTGCTACATAGTTATGATCTTTTACACAGATGGTACCATCTACACTTTTTTTTAATAGTTTAGGCTTTTTCCATCAACTCTTTCTAATGATTAGTAGACTTCATTTTCATTCTTAAAATGTGTTGCACAGCACATTCTATTCCAATTCATCCCTGGACATTTGGATTATTTTCAGTCTTCTATTATAAACAAAGCAAAAACAAACATTCTTGCGTGTCTGCTTACACACAGTGTGTTTCTCCAGGTTATGTACCTAGACGTAGAATTGCAAGGTTATAGGGTATGCACATATTCAACTTGGATACTATGTTATTGTCACCAAGGGGGTTGATGTTATTTATATTCCTAACCACAAGGTATACGAATTTCTGTTGCTTACCAACACCTTGGTATTATCAGCCCTGTATAGTTTTTACCTTTCTTCATGGTATGTGAAATGATATTTACTAGGTTTGTTTTGTATTTCTCTGATTATTAGTCAGCTTTAACATCTTTTCATTAGCTTTGAAAATTACTTCTATGAATTGCCTGTTCAGAGATTTTGCCTACTTTTATTGTAATTATTTCTTGTCTTTTGTAAGGAGTTTTGCTGGATTTTTGTGGTTGTTTTAAAAATGTTTTCCTGATATTAATTCCTTTTTGGTTATTTGAATTATATATATCTTTAGCTCATTGAGGGCTTCTCTTTTATTTTCCTTATGGTTTCTATTATCGTATAGAAGTTTTAAAATTTAATTAAGTATAATATGTCAGGTTTTTTCCTTTATGGTTTGTCCATTTGGATCTTGTTTAAGAAATTCTTCTGTACCCCAAGGTCAGAAAGATACTTTATATTTTCTTTTGAAAGTTTTGCTTGTCACATTTCTTTCTTTATGGGTTGGGGATTTAGCTCTGTGGCAAAGCACTTGCTAGCTTGCCTAGCACGTGCAAGGTCCCGAGTTCAGTCCTTAGTCCTGAAAAACAAAAACAAAAACATTTCTTTCTTTATATCACTTGTAATTTGATTTTGTATGTAAAATGAGGAAATCATTTTGTTTTCCATTTAGATAACTAATACATACAAGCATTTTTGATACACTTTATCCTTTCTTCCTGATTTATACTGACTTCTAACCCTACCTCTATCATGTACTGTTTTCATACACAGGCAGTTCTGTTTCTGTCCTCTGTTTCATTGATATGTTAAATCTATACCTGGACTAAATTGATGATTTTAATTACTATATCTTCATCAAAACTTATAAGATAGGGTGAATCTCATTCCCTCCCCCCCAGAATTACCTTGACTGTATTCCTCCCATTATACTTCCACATAAATTTTAGAATTACCTTGTTAAGATCAACAAAATGTCCTTTGAATATTGTTTGGAATATAAATGTATTGTTTTTTTGGGGAAAGTGACTTCTTTTTTGATACTGAATCTTCCTTGCTATCTGGGGTTGTAGATCTGGGCCCTTGGGTTCTGTTTCCCAGCACCCCACCCCCAGGACTGGCTGTAAAATTGCTTATTTCTGTATTTATATGAACCTTCCTTAATGCTTTTCATTTAAAAAAATAAAAGTTCAAGCCAGGTGTATATGCCTATAATTCTAGCAGTTCATGAGGCTGAGGCAGGAGGATGGCTTGAGCCCAGAAGTTTATGGATAGCCTGGGCAACATAGTAAATTTATCCCCATAAAAATCTTATAAATCTTTTGTGAGACTTATTTCTATATATCTTATATATACATATACGTGTGTGTTTATCTATCATGTATTGATTTTTTGGCTGGTGTTTATATTCATGAACTTACCTGAACTGTTATAATACAACTAATGACTTATCTATACATTTTTGGGACTGTCTTTACAAAGTATTATCTAAGGTTGTTTTAGCTTTCTAATGCTTAGTCTTTTAAACAGTTTCCTTATGTGAGTTGGGGATTTGGCTCAGTGTTTTAACACTCCTAAGTTCATTCCCCAGCACCCCCCACCAAAGTGCTTATTTTGCTTTTGGAACTTGTAATAGAGTTTTGCATAGAAATAGAGATAAGAGGCATCTTTTTATTGTTGTTGAAATGTATTGTAATTTTAATCTTTTATTTGATTAATAAAACTGAGTTTTTTAAATGCTTTCTTGCATTATTTGAGATAAATGTTTTTTCTAGACTTTTCAAATATCATGAATTATGTTTTGTTGTTGTGTTCAGTGCTGGGGATTGAACCCAGGGCCTTGCATATGCTAGGCAAGTGCTCTATGTAGGTTCCCAGCCCTTACATTGATTTTTTTGTTGTTGCTGTTTTTAAATTTTGAGACAGATCTTGCTAAGTTGCTCAGGCTGGTTTTGAACTTATAAACCTCCTGCCTCAGCCTCCTAAATAGCTGGGATTACAGCACCACTACACCCAGCTCCTTATATTGATTTTTAAATAGAGTATATTTGTATATACTGAGAATGAACTCAACTTTGATGTGATATATGTATTTACACATTACTGGGTTTGCTTTAAAATTTTTTTAAAGATATACTTTTATGTTTTTCACTGGGTTCATAATTGAGATTGGCCTGTGGTTTTCCTTTCTTATACTGGTCCTATCATAATATACATACACTGTACAAGTCATGTGTACCTCGTTACTGCTTCACCAAGTGATCACACTTGTGAAACAAGCAAGAAGCAGAACTTTTCTAGCACCCCAAAGCCCCTTTATGCTGTCTTCCAGTCAGCGCCCTTTACCTGAGAGTAACCACTGGCCTAATTTCCAACATTTTAGTTCTACCTGTTATTTGAATGTCGCAGAAATGAAATTATACATTGTAAACCGTGCTTTTGATAGTTTCTTCTGCTCAACATAATGTTTATGAAACCCATCTATAAACACTATAATTTGTTCATTCTCATTGCTATTTAATAGTATATGTTTTGTCCATTTTATTCTTGATGAATTTTTTGATATATTCTCATTCATGCTCAGTGGTGAACATATAAATACATTTTTTTGAGTATATACTTATTGGGTGTGTATGTATTCAGCTTTAATAGATACTACCGTTTCTCCCAAATAATTATCTGTAAAATGTTTTTATGGCCAGGTTATATTAGACTCAAAGTAAATCTTTGAGTCTTCTCTTAACAACTTATATAAAATGGGTATCTAATCTTTGAATAATTGGAGAATTCATTTATAAAATCAGATAGGCCTATGTTTTATTGTTGTACTTGATTTATTTTTTTTTAAGTGTGGAAAGATTTTTAACTATTGATTTTCTTTATTTAATGCTAATATCTATCTAGGTATTTAATTTCTTCATGAATGTTTCAATAAGTTCTATTTTCAGGAGATTTTATTTTCATTTTATTTTAGAATTTTAAAATTGCTTAGTATAGGGTTGGTGAGAGCAGTGTTTTTTGCTTTCTTCTCTGCAGTGTCTGCACTCATACCGTCTTTGGCCTTCACAGTATTGCTTATGTGCCTTTCCTTGGTTGGTTTCGTCAGGGGTTTGATCAAGAATCAGCTTTCGGATTTGTTTGCTCTTACTTGTATCTGTGCTATTTAAAAGAAATTTCTGTTCTTTTTATTTTCTTAATTTTGAGTTTATTGTTCTTTTTCTGACATCTTAAGTGGATACTTAGCATATTCAATTGGGTCATTTTTTTAAAAAAATAGCATTTAAAGTATGTATTTAAAGAGTACATTTCTTTTTTTTAAGTTCCACTTACGATGTAGCCTACAGGTATTGATATGTAGCAACTTCGTTATTGTTCAACTCTAAGTATTAAAAAAAGTTTTTCTTTGATCATGTTTTAAATTTGTTAGTTTTACAAGTATTTAAAATTTTTATTAGTTCTTTTTAGTTATACATAATATTAGGATTCATTTTGACATAATTATAGAAACATGGAATGTGATTTGCTCTAACTCAGTATCCAGTGCTTCCCGTTGCCCTTTCCTTCTCCCTTCTTCTGTTTCTTCCCTTTACTCTACTGATCTTTTTTCTATTTACTTATAGGGTTTTTGTTTGTTTGTTTTTTGTTTTTTGTTTTTTTTTTTTGAGAGAGAGGTGGAAAGAGAGGAAAGAAAGAATCAACTTTATTTATTTTTTCATCCAGTGTTTGTTTCTCCAACATTTGGTTGTGTATGTGGTGCTTAGGGTTGAAATCCAGGTCCTTGTGCATGCCAAGCAAGTGCTCCAACTACTGAGCCACTTATCCAACCCTTTAGTTTTTTTTTTTTTTTTTTTAATTAGTTTTTAAAATTAGCCTTGTGGGTATACATAAAGGAGAGATTCACTGTGGTATATTCCATATATGTACATAGGAAAGGTAGGTCAAATTGATTCCACTATTCTTACCTTATCCTGTCCTTCTTCCCTCTTCCTCAATCCCTTTCCTCTACTCCACTGATCTTCTATTTAGATGGAATCTCCTCCCCCTCTTCTTCTTTCTCCTTAGTTAGGAGTGCCTTCTGTATATCAGAGAAAATATTCAACCTTTGACTTTCTGGGACTGTCTTATTTCACTTAATGTAGTGGTCTACAGTTCCATCCACTTAATGGCTCTGCTGTAATTCCAGTCTTCTTTATGCCAGAGTAATATTCCATTGTGTGTATATACCACAATTTCTTTATTCATTCATCTGTTAACAGGTACCTAGGTTGGTTCCATAGCTTGACTGTTGTGAATTGTGCTGCTATAAGCAATGATGTGGCTGTATTCCTATATAGTATGCTGATTTTAGATATTTTTAAATATGTACTGAGGAGTAAGGGATAGTTGGGTTATATAGTGGTTCTATTTTTAGAATTATTTTTGAAAAACCATTTCTAACTCTTTTCTACTGTGATGAGAGTGTAATCTATGATAGCAATTATGTGGTATTTTATTATGTCTCCTAAGTTTGAGGTCATTTAAAGAAATAAACATTCCTTGAAAAGAATGTGTCATTAATTTGTTAGATTCAGGGTTGCATATATGTTCATTGGATTAAACTTTTGTATTGCATTGTTTACATCTTAACATCTAAAAATTTGGTTTATCAACTATTGATTATTAAATCTGCTATTTCATTGGGATGTTGTTCATTTTGTAATTGTGTGTACAGATTTAGAATTACTATAGTTATCAACCCACAGCTGATTTTGAACTTTTTGTTGTAGGTTCATGCTTTGAATATCCTAAGAGCCTTGTTTAGAGATACACGTTTGGGAGAAAATATTATTCCATATGTTGCTGATGGAGCTAAGGCTGCGATTCTGGGCTTTACATCACCAGTCTGGGCAGTGAGTGTTTTTGCCATTTATTTTCATTGATTTAATTGGGCTTCCAAATGGGTTTTAATAAACTGACCTTTCACTAGATGATAAAAAATATATATTGCATTTTATCAAGGAATTTCTCGAAGGGATAAATTCTTGGCTTTGGCTACATTTTGATTCTTGATATTTTATGTTCCATCTTATCTCATTTGTTGGTTTATTAGCCATAAGTGTTTCATTTTAGTGGTTGCTTTAGGGTTATAATATATATATCTTTAACTTATCACAGTTTACCCTCAAGTGATATTTTGCCATGCCACTTAAAGTATAAGAACTTCATATTTTACTTCTTTTTCTCTCCTTCCAGTAGTGATGTTGCCACTGTTACACATTTTTGTATGCCATAAATGTGTACACAATATTCATCACCGTTACACATTCTCGAACTTTGTCATCCCCAACAGAAGATCTGTACCCATTAAATATTAACTCCCTTTTATATTTACAGGAAATAGAGCAACACCTGTATACCATCAGAGAGGTAGGAGTGTGGCTTGATAATCAGGAAAACCAGAGAGCCAGCAATATTAATACTGCTTTCTTCAAGTCTAATCCAGATAATTAAAATAAAGTTTTTTTCTGTGAAAAGGCTTCACATGTGTGAAATCTGGTGATTTTCTCAACTTTTTAACAAAACCAAAATTGTCAGAAATGAGTGATTCATTTTTTGGATTTCTGTTTTTGAGACCCAATACAGTAATACATGTTCCTGTAAAAATTTTAAAAATAAAGAAAAGCATAATAATTGAAAGTTACTTGTTAAACCATCAGACAGAACCTCCATTCTGATGCATTTTCTTTTTTCTCTGTGAGTTTTGTATATAGGCTGTCCATATGTATACATATATCCACAAAAGCCTGCATAGTGTAAGTGCTTATGTATGATTTTATTAGTTGGAATCTTTCTTTTTAACCCTGGTTGTGTAGGAATCTTTTGTTTCTGTTTGCTGTTTGTATTTTACCAAAATATACATCATAGCTATAATGATCCATACTGATCGCTGTATTTCCTTTCTTATGAAAACCTGATCTAATGAAATTATAAATCAACATAATCAGTAACTATGAAGAAATCTTCATTTTACAAAAACAGTTTATCAAAGCATTCTTTGTTGAAGTCATTTTAAAGGATGATTTTCTTCTAGCACATGTGAAATATGTTTTGATTTATAGAAAGCTGATTTGTGTATATCCTCTCTGGAATATGTTGTGCCTAAAGTTGACTGCATCTGTACTTTTGACTTAGTTGTTTTTCCTGATAAGTTGGAGAGGCAAAAAGCACAGGTATAATTAATTAAATTTTCATTTGCAATAAACATTTTTCAGAGAGCATTCATGTATATATTTAATTTATTTTTACAGATTCCTAATCATTTGTATTGAGACCTTACAGATCTCTCAGTCTTTACTATCTTGTTGGAATTTTTAAAATACAGAGAAAATGTACTATGGTACACATTGTAGGCATTAGGCACACTTACTGTGTAGCAGATGATCTATTGAGCCCTGGAATTGTGAAGATGAATAAGACATACACAATAATGATTGTCTTGCTAAGTATTTTTATGTACCTGGCATCATTTATATTACATTGATTAATCTCAGTAGGTTTTATTATAATGCATATTTTATATGTAAGTAAAATAAGGCTCAGAGAGGTGAGATGTCTTTGTTTAACAATGCACAGCTATTCTGACTCCATAATCTGTAGTGTGATAGAGGAAAGCTTTAGATATTATAGGATACAGAAAAGGTTAAGTTTTAGTTAAGGTTACATTTTAGTTAAGTTGTAGGGCTTGAGCTCTGTGTCCTTAGAAAATAGCTGGAGGTAAGGTTTTATTGAGTGGTACAAACCCAGAGAACTAAGAATGAAATAAGACAGTAAGTGAGGCAAGGAAGGAGGAAAGCACTACCAAGCAGCAGGCCTTACTTAACCCATCTTCTGTTGTGAAAATACCACCTCTTAGCATAGTCCTGTTATTTGTCTTCCGTTGGTCAACGTTTATCCCTTGGGACATTTACCCAACTTGGACAAGTGTTGGCATAAACACTTGAGTTGCAACTGTGCCTTCCACTGCTGTTGAAAAACCCTGCACGAGAGGATTTAATAGCAGAGAGCAATGGATTTTTATTGATAAGAGTGGGAACTTGATTCCAAGGTGGCAAGAATGAACGAGGAAGGCCAAATCAGAAAGCTGTTGTAATAGTTCTGCCAAAAGATGATGATGGCTCAGAATAGAGCAGTATTAGTAAAGATGGTGAGATTTGATTATCTTTGCCATGAAGGTAGTTTGGAGATGAAGTTAGTTTAGTCAAAAATTTAAGTTACAGAAAATAATATGTATGGAACCTGAGTTTTCTGGGAAGTTTTTGTTTTAAAATATCATCTGTTTCTCTTTATTATTTTTAGTGACTATGGGACACCTGATCATCTTTCCCTGCATATGCCACTTTAGGTTCCTCCTATGACCCACACTAGATGTATATTTTCACCTAGTGTAGTTTTAATTTGCTTCTCCCAGGTCAGTTCTGATTCATAACATACAGTGGGGTTCAAAGGAACACAGGAAAAAGACCCTTTCAGATCTTCCTGGTAGCACTGCCACAGGTACTTTGTGTGTCTTTTGGCACCAGTGACCCTAGGCCCTGTAATAGCTGTGAAGTTGCTATAAGGGTCCCAGGTTTAGAGCTGTGTAGCGTTGAAATCTATCTGTGCTCCACTCATCACAGTATGTGCCTAAGCATGAGGCTTCATTTACTCAGGAAGAGAAACTTTTTGTCTAATTCACTTAATAGGTGCTATGGGTTAGTGGAAAACCTACCTCCCCTTTTGTCCTCTCATGGGAGAAGTGTTTTGCGGCTTTAGATGACAGTCACCATGAACTCCAGAGTATTGCTGGCCCTCTGCTTAGAAGCCCAGAAATACTGGCATGGCTTTTCTGGATTATAGGCGAGGGACTTATGATCTAAGTTTTAAGTGTCTTCTTTAAAGTCACATGGCTAACAAATGATGGAATGTGAATTAGAACTCAGATCTCATTTAATTTTTCTCTGAAAATGTTTTTTTTCTGCTGTAAACTTGAGTCACATACTCTTAGACAGAGTATTTTAAAATGTCATATGTAGATCCTATCTCTACTTGCCTATTAAGGGTACAGGTGTATTGTGTGTCTGTGATCATACCAATTACACAGGGTGAGCTCTCTTTTCATGTTTTGAGTATTTATTAAGGAATTATGTATGTAATATAAGAAAAATACATATGTGCATGCACATGCATGTACACACACAACCTAGTAACCTAGTGTAACCTAATTCTTCTGGGTTTTTTGTTGTTGTTGTTTATTTTGGTTATCAGGGATTAAACCAGGGGTGCTTAACCACTGACCCACATTCCCAGCCCTTTCTGTTTTTTATTTCGTGACAGGGTCTTGCTTAGTTGCTGAAGCTGGCTTTGAACTTCAATCCTCCTGCCTCCACCTCCAAGCTATTTATTTCATGATCCCATGTATATGATATGTCTGGAATTTTTAGAGACAAAATAGATTCGTGCTTTTCTATATTGGATAGAGGGAGAATGATGACTATTGTGTGCAAGGTTTCATTTTGGGACGATGAAAATATTGTTGATTTAGTGGTGATAGTTTCCCACTTTGGGAATATAGTAAAAGCATTAACTAGTATACTTTAAAGTGGTGAATTTTATGGTATGTGAATTCAGTCCCAATCAATGTAATTTTTAAAATGATTTCAAAACCAAGTATCATCATTTGATCACCTATGCCATGAACAGATTATTGGTTAATACATGTTAATAATTCTGTACTAGATGAACAAGGTAATAGAATAGCTGAGAGTTTGTGGGAATGCTATGTAATTAATGCAGAAGGCCTGATAGAGTATCACTGTTTTGCTACACCTACTGGAATAGGTAATGGTTGTCATTGGTTACTAATGGGGGAACTTTGTAATGAATGTCTTGGTTTGTTTGAGTTGCTATAACAAAATACCACAAACTAGGTGACTTACAAGCAAAAGAAATTTATTTCTCACAGTTATTGAAGCTGGGAAGTGTAAGACCAATGTGTGAGCAGATTCAGTGTCTAGTAAGGGCCTGCTTTCTGGTTCATAGAAGGTACCTTAACTTGTAAAAGGTTAAAAGGGTCACAGATCTCTCTCTGATCTCTTTTATAAGGGCACTAATATCCCATTTATAATTATAAGACTGAAGATTTCATGACCTTATTACATCCTAAGTGCTCTACCTGCCAATACTGTCGCTTTGAGGGTTAGGATTTCAACATATGGGATTGGGGATGGGAGGGTACTTCAGTCCATAGCAGGATGGATCAGGCTGATACAATTGGAACCCATTGGTCTATGTTAATATTACTAAAATACATTATATGTCTCCTGCCTTCAGTATATTGATTCAGAAAAAGGAGTTTTATTTCTGGGCAGTGTGTTTACTTTGTGAAACAGGCCCCTATGGTTTTGTTTAAAGTGTGTCTTCTCAACATTTCCAAATGTTCAACTTTACTACATCTGGCAGTCTGTGAGAAAATTTGGTTTAGGGCAAAATGGAATTTGTGTTTTTGTTTTTGATGTGTGTGTGTGTGTGTGTTTTATTTTTTATTTTTTTTGTCACTGCTTATGGTGCTGAGGATTGAAGCCACAACCTTGTGCTTGCTAGGCAATATCACTGAACCACACTTCTAGCCCTGCTTTTTGTGTTTTGTTGTTGCTGCTGTGAATTTTGAGTGATAGCAGTATCCTAGATGTCCTTACCAAGTCATCTGAGACCTAGAGGTCTGGGATCTATTATAGTAGATTGGATAAGATAATCAAGACCTGAGCTGGGCAGAAGCAATACTGATGAAGTAAGAGAACGGATCAATTTGTTCAGTTTGGGAATATTAGGCCAGGCACATAGTAGGGTCTCCATTAATGCTTGCTGACTATTGAATGGACATAAGTAAATCTGTCCACTTTTAGGGTTTGAATTTTGGTTTTAATTGTGCTGGTATATCTGTATGGTTCTTTTCCAGGGTTACTGTGAATGAATTGAGGCTACTCTGGACTTTTAGAGGAAAGGTTACAAACTGGTAGCCAGTAGGACAAATGGAGTCTACCACTGTGTTTTATTTGGACTCTTTGGTGGTTTTTTTTTTTTTACCCATACCCCTTTTCTTTAATTTGTTGCCAACATTTCAAAATAGTGAGATTTCACATAAAAATCAGGGTTTCTGGCTTCTCTTGAAAAAGCAGACGATCTGGCAATATTAGACTTGCATTCCTTCATAGCAGCAAGTCAGCTGAATCCAAACAGGGACTGCATTAGACATAGTCCACTGCTACCTCAGTCACTCACTGGTCCTTATGGCCATTTGAGTTTCTGACTCTCGTGCAGTGATTTCAGGAAGCTGTTTTCTAAATCTTGCATTATTACTTTTAATGACTCCTGCTTATATTGTTACTTAACGTACCATACAATAATGTCATCGTAGGGAAAGCAGTACATACTTAACCTCTCTACTCTGATTTGACAAGATATTTGAGGAAGCCCAATAATGCTAGATAATTCAAGACATTTTTATGAAATTCCAAAGCATCTTGGTTTGGAAAAGATACACTTTATTAGCATCTTGGAGAAACGATTCAAGTTTATTAACAATAATTCTTATCTCTTGTCTTTATTAATTATCTCAGATAATTTTAGGATTAAAATCATTAAATTTGGTTACTGGCATTGTGAGGTTAATGACATTTGGAATATTAACTATTATCTTCAAATTGCATGGATTCTTTGAAGTTAAGTCTTATAAGTATTTTCTCACAGGTAAATAATGACAGAAAAATAAATGAAAAAAATTGAAGTATTTCCTGGAATATTCATTGTCAGGAAGGATACGGAAAAATAGTTTTTTTAAAAAAGTATTGTAGGTCGTGCTCTGCTCAAAGACAGCCCACTCTCTTGAGAGTGCTTTCTGCTTGAACCTTACTCTGCTTTTACTTTACTTTCACCTATAATAAAATTCTCTTGCATGAAACAAAAAAGTGTTGTATGATGATGCAATTCTAAGGACATAATGAAATCAATTGGCAGTATTAGAAGTATGGGGAAAAACTGTATTGTGTGCCTGTGTTTGGATTGTAGAACTCAATTTAAGAGGTCATTGAGTCAGTTACTATAATTTTTTTTAAAGTCTCATTTTGTGATAATAAACCATATTTTTTTAGTCCCACCCTAACCAATGGGGTAATGACTGGAATATCTAGTTTGACCATTATAAATGTTGTTTTCATATTCATTGATCTTTACTGTGTGTTTATTTTTACATTAGGTGAGAAATTCATCCACTCTTCTCTTTAGTTCCTTGATCACAAGAATATTTGGAGTTAAAAGGGGAAAGGATGAACTTTCCAAAACAAATCGGTAAGTTCCATCTAATACTTTACAGATTAATCTTTAGTATAAAACTGTAAAAATGCTATAATGGATTAACCTATGCTGCCAAGTTCTAAACCTGTGGGCAAAATTATCAGCTGTTTACCAAGTGGACCTTTCAAAGCAACAAATATATAGCAAGCGCTGAAACATAGGCTTGTTTCAGTGCAACCTCTAAAGTTCTTTTTTCTTTGTTTCTTCCTCAGGTATTCCTAAAATGCCCTAAATTCTTTTTTCCTAATGTGATTTCAAGTACTATCTGCAGTATCTTTGATCATACAGGTGAAAAGTTAAATGTCTGTGAAACTTTTATCAGGACACCTCCTAGACTACATGTGCATTCATCACTCTTACAGGAAGGGGAGCAGTAAACTAAACAAGTTTACTTAACAAGTTTACTCTTAACAAGGTTTTCTGATGTCTGGAAGGAAACCTATGGAACCATTTTGATTGTGGGTCTTTTTTTATGTCATGTACAAGTTCCCTTTGTTTTTAAAGAGAAGCTTTGAGTAGTTCTTCAACATTTAAGAGGATTTCATGATAGTCTAGTTGGCTTGCAGTTGTTAACACTAGATGTCACTATCGCTGCATGTTTAATTACTTCCTTCTTTTAGGATACAATTTGGCCCATTGGTCTTTTCTTTGAGGACCCAGACATGAATTCAGGCCCAGCTCCTCTCCTCCCTAAGCGAGTTACCGTGCTTCAACTTTAGGTTTTAAGCTGATGTCTAGTAAAATATATCTTCTTGGGATGGAATTAAATTTTAAAAACTAAAAAATATCATGCAATAATTTTATGACATGCTGGTGGTAATTGTAGTGAAGCCTGCTGTGGTGATTCTGAACTGTCATTTAAATTTCTACTTATTACCCTGTAAAATTCACCAAATATTTCAGAGGAAGGTACCTGGCTCTTAAGTTTGAATGCCCTGAGTAAATGGAGGAAATACCAGAGAGTTGTTTTCATACCCCCTGAGTTGTATTTTTAATATAAATATTACCACTTTGGAAGGATGATTACAATCTTTAGTTTTCCTGTTCTTAAAGTCATTAACTGAAAATTACTAATATTTCTCTTTAGCTTGTCTATTTTATTCTACAATATGCTTAAGTTTAAAATAGTTGGATTATGTTATAAGGCCATGATGATGGATAGTAGTGTCAATAAAATATAATATTAGGTTATCAAACAAGTAAAGTTAATGTTAAAACTGCTCTTCTTGGATGTGTATGTAAATTTTACTATGTACAGGAGAAATGATCATTAATTTAATTTAGGCTGCAGCTGAAAAAGGATAGAAGTATAAAACGGCAATGATATCACATAGTTTTAATCTTTTAGCTGCTGATGGAAACCTCTATTATAAATTCATTCCCTTTGAATAGGAAAGATCACAAAATAATAACTTTTCTTAGAAGGGAAATGGAATATTTATATAATTATTTTGAGTAAAATTGAAAAGTGAAATAAAGGAATTATGAAGTTAATATTTTTTCTAAATGTGATGAACATTTTTGGTGAGTCTTTGAGTAATCTGAAGATTGTACAATATCTCAACTCCTTAATAAAAAATTTTTTAAAAATCTGAAGATTAGCATGTATCATCAGCTTTACTTTGTTTAACCCTTGAAGAGTCAGTTTCTTGACTGCAAAACCTTTAGTGTCTTAAATTTGTGATTGTGATGATTCTCCTGCTTTCATAGTTTATTGTGTTACTTTTTGTTGAACTGTTTATATGTCTATTCCTTTCATATTAACTCCCCAAGGACAGGACCTTTTCCATCTATTCTTTCTATATATAGTGGGCATTTTAAGAATGCAAGTAATGATGTCTCACTGGTTGGTTACTTAACCATTGAATAACTAACCTCAGCTGATGACACCTCACAAGCCAGTTAAATTTGCTTTCACAACCACAGATTGTTCTGCACAGTCTTGCAAATGTGTGCTCCTGGTCAGAAAGGAACTGGACAAAAAAAGAACATCTGCTTTTTCCATCTAATTTGAAAAACATGTCTATCTTGGAGTAAATAAGCTTGGTTTCTAGGCATTTTGCTGCCACTGGAGATGACCTTAATAGACTCCCTGTCTGCTCCATCTTTCAGTTTCTCCATCTGCATGACAGGAATGCTAAGATCTAGGACATGTCCTCATGGGGTTATTGGGAGCCCACAATGAACTATTAGAACTTTTTTTTGTTTGATTGAAGTTCTAAGCAACTAGAAATATGGTTTGTTTCTGTTGTCTTCCTGTTAGGTTGTGCCTTTTGAGAATAGCATCAGTGTCAGAATCTTGTGTTGTGGTACCTTGCAGTCTGGCATATAGGAATCATATAAAAATATTTCCTTAGAGAATAAGTAAATTTGATGATTTAGGGGAGGGATAAAAACAGAGAAAATTGCCTGGCACGCATGAGGGCCTGGGTTCAAACCCCAGCACCACATACACAACTAAGTGTTGGAAAAGCAAAAACCAGATGAAAAAGAAATAAAATTGATTTTTTCTTTTTCCCTTTGGTGGCCTTTGTTTCCCCAAAGCCACAATAACCATCTCTGCCTTGAGTTTCTTAGCAAAGTAAGAAGTTGGACCAGGCCTGAGGTCTCTTCCCTCTAAAATAGAAAGCTCAGACTTTACATCGTGTTACTAGAATTGCTCATTTGGTAAAGTACTGTATTCCCAGTGTCTAGAACAGTAACTGCCACATAGTAGGGACAAGAAGTTTCCATTTTATATATAAGGAAAGGAGTACACTTGTGCTTGTACTTTTGAGCCCATTGGTCTTGGTCTAAATGTGTCCTTTGGGTTAGAACAATGAGAAAACACAAGTTGTACAATAATGTTATTAGTTTATAATTTTCTGGTACTCATTTCCTTTCTGTTTGTTGCCATCTAACTGACTTGGCCTGACACAATAAATAATTCATTCCATGTAGAATCAGAACATGCACAGCTCTGTGATTTGGAGAGTGTGCTGTGCTTGCTACCTTTTTACAGTAGCCACCATCTGCATCTGAATGAACTCTGCTTGGTACCTACTTAGTGTTTACAGGGCAGGAACTAAACCAATGGCATCTTTAACTCTAGGACTTTTTCTTTAGCCTTCATGTGTCTTAACCTTCAAAGATACTCATTCCAGCTAAATGGCAAGTGTTAGTATATTGCAGTCTGAGAAGCTTTATTTTTGACTTGGTGGAGTGTCTGCTTTGCCAAAACTTCATAACAGATGCTCAGTGTACACTGTTGAATAGTATTCCTTTTGCATTCTCCATTTAAAATCATCTTGTGATCCAATAAGAACTTATAAGCACCTACCTTGTAAAAAGTATAAACATGAGGGCTATGAAACTTGGGCCTTGAAGGGGCAGAAAAAAATGTTACTTGTAAATCAGATGAAAATAGAAGATACCATATCACCTGTATAATGTGATATGGATAATGAATGCCTTTGACATCCATAAATGGAAAAATTGAGTGGAGTATTTTGGGGGAAGTTGTATTTCTTATAGAGCTTTGAGGATGAGTAGATTTGAGGTACATGGAATACGTTGAGAAAGATAAATGAATAAATGATCTTTGTTTACTATGTTAAGTGCAATCTCTATTCTGTCTTATTAAAGAGAGCTTGTATTCATATTAATAGCTTAGGACAGTTAAGTACAATTTAAGAAGAAAATGGGGGGCTGGAGATGTGACTCAGCGATAGAGTGCTTGCCTGGCACACACAAGGACTTGGGTTCAAACCCAAGTACCATATACGCAATTAAGGGTTGGAAAGACAAAAACCAAATGAAAAAAGAAATAACATTGATTCTCTTTTTCTCTCTCTTACTCTCTCTTTAAAAAGAAGAAAATGGGTTTGTAAAAGCATCACTAGGTCCAAATAAAATTATTTCCAATGACCATATTAAGAGATGTTAAATTTTTTTATTTTCCAGGATATAAATGACAGAATTATTATAGTTACTTTTTTAACATCCAGCATAGGTCTGGAGGCATCCTTCAAGGGACATCTAACCCAGCGTGGCTTTATGTTTATCAGCAGATTTTGAAGCCATTTCCAGACAGACTGTCCTCTTTCTTGTTCTTTCTGTTTTCTAGGAAAAGAGATTCCACAAGTTTCTGTGGTTACCCACTCCATTGTTTAGGAAGGAATTGGATTCTCAAAACTAAAATTGAGAGCTGTAGGGCAATTGAGTTTTTATATTTTAGAGAATGTAATTATTAGAATTCAGAATAGCTTATTTGCTTTGAACTACATAGAAGCTTGTAGCAAGCGCTTATTTGGCCAAACTGAAAATTGGAATTTTCTTTGACTGTGGCTGGGATAATATTAACATCCTCAGATCCAAAGAATTCTCATTTTCTCCAGTGAACAAGCATTCATTATGTTTTCTCTCTGGGCCAAGCCCAGAGGAACTAACAGTCCAATAAAAGTATGGCAGCTATCTGTTGTGCTGGAGTCTCTGTTTGGCTTATGTTGAAGGAAGGGAGAGGTTTTGAAGCGATATGGCATGTCTTTTAGTTTCTTCTGCCTCTTCTGTGTATGGCACGTGCCAGGCCCTTCTATGTGTCTAATTTAGCCTTTGTGAGAGCCCCACAAGGTGGGTAATACCATAGTCACCTCACAGGGGAGTAAAACCACAGGTAGTGAGTTTTATTTATTTGCCTGCTAGCATATAACTGGAAAATGTCAGGACTAGAATACAAATTGTGTTTATGTGCAGATTGTTAATTCATCCACCATTACATGTAGCCCCTCATGAACAGAATATCACCTTTTTGGAGTCCAAACTGTGGGAAATGAGCCACTTTATTCATTAAAAGTCTGAATATAGACCAGTAACCACACAGTTTTTGTATGGTGGGTTGATTTTTGCAGGAAAGGTGAGAGGGCTGCCAGAGAAGTTTGCTTGAGTTGATTCTAAGACCCTTTCCGTTGGAGGTGGAAGACAGTATGAGTTACACACTTTTTGGTTAATGAATTTTTTTGAGGGGTGGGGAAGTAATTAGAGCAAATTTACTATAAGCAAGAAAAAGGCAAGAGAAAATGAGATATACCCCAGAGAGAGGGGCAGGTAAATAGGCTCAGGAATAAAATGCCCATGAATTCTTTTTCTCAGTAAGCCGTCCTATTTTCATGTAGATAAAAGATGAGGCAAGAACAGGCCTTGAGGTTTCTCACATCATGCTGTCAAGCCAGGAAGGTAAAAATCTTAATTTTCTGGTTGGCATATGGGGAATGAATTAAATTACCCCCAGTAGGGTATTAGTTTTGCTAATGAGAAATTTACCATTTTTGTAGTTACCTCTGTAAAACTCAATTGTTTGGTCCTGTAGAGAGAGGATTTGGGGTTTTCAAAAATTTTTGCCTATCGCATAATCATGGACAGTGATTAGATAATGTTTATAGAGTCTGCACTTAAGTTTTTCATTCAGATCTTTAATTAAAATTACACAAATGATAACAATTATATTTGTTTTTTTAAAGGACCTAATAAGTCATCTAATCCCATTCTTGTTTTACAGATATAAGAATCGAGGTACAGAAAAGTGAAGTGATTTGCTCTAGATCACAAAGCTAATGCTACTAATATAATTTAATGGTTATTTTTATTTAGTTCACAGTGCAACTAGAATATTTGAAAAAATTAACTGATTATTTAGAAATGAAGTTTCTGTTAGCAATACTAATAACCCATTTGGATTCAAATGATTCTAATGTAGAATATGAGGTTTATTCTCCCAAAGAGGCACTTTACTTATCATATGATTTTAAATATTAATAATTTGAAATTAAGAGCCCCAGTGATTTGATACAGGCTGGAGGTGTCATTCATGAATTTTCACAAATCTTTGTAGAATATTCAATCTGGTTTTTTAGCCAGGATAGACTGAGTATTTTCAGAGAATGAGAAGTAAAATACAAGTCTTGTGTAACCCTTGTCGAAACGTTCTTAAATCAGAATTAAGTCTATACTCATACTTTGGTATACTGGAGAGTTTCATGTTTCAAAGTTTTGCTCATTCATAGGTTCATGGATTATAGGTAGGAAAACCACAAATGAAATTTGTAATCAAAAAGAAGTTCTTAAAAAGAAATATGTTCGTGAACTTGAGGTGGGAATTACTCATTGTGTTTTTAAATATTGACTCTTTCATGGACCAAGTAATCTTTGTTCCTAAGTACTGCTTCAGGCCATTGCCTTCTTTAATAACTAAAGCATTGTTACTTTCGTTTGAGCATGTTCTATGGAATCTTGGCAATGCATGCATCCTCTCTCTGCATCTTAGTAAAAGCATGAGTAAATATTTTTTCTTAGCTTTGGTATTTTTGTAGCTTACATTTTATATGAGCCAGACTAATATAATGTAATACCAGGATTACATAATTTAAGACGTCAGGATTGCTTCCAGGGCTATGAGATAAAGTCTTCATTTATCAGGGGGTTTACAAGCAGTATTTGTTGCCCATTCACTACCTGTAGAGAAATACCACAAAGCTATTTTCCAAATGAGAAAATGGAGTTAAAAAGATGTTAAAACCAGAGGGAATGGTTTCCTTAAAACCTGGAGGATATTTTTTTTTTTATTCAGAACTTAGTCCTTACTTATAATTACTGATTTTAGTGATGTATGGTTTTGAAATTTCAGGAATTTCTAACTATTGTTGTTACACACACTGATTTTTTTTTTTTTAAGAGAGAGAATCAATTTTATTTATTTTTTCATCTGGTTGTTGTTTTTCCAACACTTACTTGTGTATGTTGTGCTGGGGTTCAAACCCAGGTCCTTGCACATGCCAGGCAAGTGTACCACTGCTGAGCCACCACTCCAAGCCCCTACACACAGAAGTGGTTTGTTTTTGTTGTGTTTTTTTGTTTTTGTTTTTAAGAGGGAAGGACAGAGAAAGAGAGAATCAATTTTGTTTAATTTTTCATGTGGCTTTCGTTGCTTTGACACTGAAATGCGTATGTGGTCCTGGGGTTCAAACCCACATCCTCATGCATGTCAGGCAGGCACCGTAACTGTTGAGCTACTGCTCTAGCCCCACACAGAGGTTTTTAAAACAAAATGTAATCAATAACATTTTCTCATTGAATGTAATACTTACTATGCACTTTGTACGAAAGTAGCTTATGACATGGTCTTGGATTTCAAGGAGTTTTTTGAGAGATTTGATCAATTTGTAAACTAGTTTGGGAAATATGATTATCAAACTCTGTGCTACTCAGACGATAAGGAGTCAGAGGGAGAGATCAGGCCGGATGACATAGCCTGGGTTTAATTTGGACTTGAAAAAATGGGCAACTTTGGATAGGTAGAGAGGAGGGCATTACATATGGGATTATATGGCATAAACAAAGTTGTGGAAATTTGAATGCATGTTGTATGTGTCTAAGGAAGTTAGATGATAAATCAGAATAGGACAGAGAGCACATGGTGGAAGTGTTCACCCATTCATTATTTTTTTTTAAAGAGGGAGAGAGAGAAAAAGAGAGTCAATTTTATTTATTTATTTATTTGCTTTTCCTCCACTTAATTGTATATGTGGTGCTGGGTTCATTCCTGGGTCCTCACGCATGCCAGGCAAGCGCAATACCACTGAGCCACCACTCCAGCCCCCATTCATTCGTTCTTACAGCAAGGGTTCATTGACTACCTACTTTGTGTTGGTACTGTGTTAGGTACTGGGGCTATATCAGTGAGTAAAATATATGTCAAGGATACTGGTTTGAATTTTACATGATATTAGGAATTGTTTGAATGTTTCTGTATCAGAGTATCCCATGATAAAATCATTGTTTTAGGTATCATTTGAGAAGTGGTTGCATTCTGTATTACAAGCTAAGTAGAACTGGAGACATTGATGCCCGGCCTGAAAGAAAGTCACTAGCTCTCTCTCGAGTGCTAATGCATTGTTCCAAATTGGTGGTTTTTTTTGTTTGTTTGTTTTGTTTTTGTTTTTTTTTTTTTTTAAAGAGAAGGACAATGAGAGAGAGAAAGAGAATAAATTTTTATTTAGTTTTTCATGTGGCCTGAGTTGCACCAACACTGCATTGTGTGTGTGGTGCTGGGATGCATCTGGGGCAAGTGCTGTAACCGCTGAGTCACCACTCCAGCCTCTTGGTGTGATCGTTTTGGCATTTATTTATTATTATTATTATTTTTGTCACTCCTTGAGTTGGGTCAGTGCTAACTGAGAATAAGTCCTATTTTTTAAGAAATACTAGTTTCCCCAATAGATTAAAATCTCTTAGTGAAAAATTGATTTTTCTGGTTCTCACAAAATAGAAATGCTTAAAGAAGAGTTTCTTTATGACCAGACTTCTTAAAACTTTTAATATACCATTTGTACTTTGTGATTCTTCACGAGGGGGATATTTATTTGACTTTGGCTCTCTCAAGTGCACTACCCCACCTCCAGAACATTTACTACCACTTGTGTTTCATCAGACACAGTTTCAGAGATACTGGTGTGGGGATATGATTAAGGCCGGGGAAAGGCTGGTGATCTTAGGAGCATCACCAGCTATGAGAATGTCAGATACTCACTTCAGGGAATCTTGACAGGAACAGAAGGCTTAGTTGTTTTTTTTGTTTTAAGAAAGAGGGAACACTGAGAGAGAAAGAAAGAAGCAATTTTTATTTAGTTTTTCACATGACTTTTCATTTCTTGGGCACTTCATTTGTGTGCATGGTGCTGGGGTTTGAAATTGCTTACTCGTGCATTCCAGGCAAGCACCGAGCCACTGCTCTAGCCCCACAGCTTAGTTTTAATGTAGTTAAATGTAAATGTACTATACTTATCCCAGGTTGTCAGATAAAATAGTATATAGTATTCTATATATAGTAGATAGTCCATTCATGTCAATCTATGAGAATTTTATAATTGTGAACTTTAAAAAACCCTATGATAATTAAAGTGTCTCTTGGAGAGAATAAACTTCATATTCTACATTAGAATCTACCATTTTATTAGCAGAAGATACTTTCCATTTTCCCAAAGTTTCAGTTATTGGTATGGGGAAAATAGTGCCTCCAGCATGGTTGATGAATTGATCAGCAGGCTAAAGACCTAATCTATCAGACTGCATTATATGTATTTATGTGTTTGTGTATATATGAGGAGAGAGGGCAGACTGATAGGGAGCAGGGATCAGAGTGGTAACAAGGTTTGAAATATAATAGGTAGAATTCAGGATCCAGTAGGAGGACTGAGTTCTCTCTTTCTCTCTCTTTTTTTGTACCAGGGGTGCTTAACCACTAAGTCACATCTCCAGCCTTTTTTATATTTTATTTTGGGACAAAGTCTCACTGAGTTGCTTAGAGCCTAAGTTGCAGACACTAGCTTTGAATTTGTGATCCTCCTGCCTCAGCCTCCCGTAGTCCCATGCCACCATGCCGCTTTTGGAGGACTGAGTTCTATACTGTTAGGCTATATGTCTTAGTAATAAATTAAGCAGTGTGCTCTTGTTATTGTCATCCTTCATCCCTTGAATAATAGCTCTTTTTTTAAATATTTAAATATAAGTTTGAAATGATTCAGACTTAAAGTGGTAGTAGCATTGGGTACAAATAACAGAAAACCCAAATCAAAATTTAAATAATGAAAAGTTAGAACATATGTAACCAGGAAATTTTAAGGGGTCGTCGATTCCTTTCAGGTTGAAACATCATGGAAGGTTTTTCCTGTGCCATCCTAGATGTGAAGGCTTGGACTGGGTAGGCTTCCTGGTTGGCTGCCGTCATATAGATGCTGCAGTCATCCGTCCAGATGTTAAAGTCGAGGCATAATTTTCAGAGACCTTGTTTATCTCTTATTTCTTTTTTAAAACAATGATACTTCCTACTATATGTGCTCTTATGTCCCTTCCTCCACACCCTACAGACTTTTCTTCACATCTTATTGACTAAAGTTAACTTCTCAACATGTCCCAACTTAACACAGGTGGGGGAAATAGAGCCACCATAATTAGCTTACACTAATCAGGTTTCTTCATTTGGGCCTGGAATTGGTGTTGACCCTTTCTGAAGCATGTGACTACTCTGAGACGGGTGAATTCCCAGCCAAAGACAAGTTCGATTAAAAGGAAGGACAGGATTGGGGAAAAGTGTTAATTAACTAACCAGTGATGTCTGCTTCTACATTGTTGAAGGCCATCTCAAAAGCTTTGAAAATATTTTCATTAGGAACAATGATTTAAATGTAGGAAGATAATAAAGGTAGTATTTTAGCCTAATATGAAAGTATACTCTCTTTCTTTGTACATTTCCTACATATTATATAAAGAAATATGAAATAGTGCAAGTGTCTAGATATATGGTTCTGTATAATTCATCCTTGTATACAACATGCAGTTTTAAAATTTCACACAGTGTTCTTAGTCCATTTTGTGTTGCTATAATAGAACACCTGATACTGGGTAATACATAAATAAAAGAGATTTATTTGGCTTATGATTCTGGTGGCTGGAAGGTGGTCCAAACAACATGGTACTAGTGTCCTGGAAAAGTCTTTGCCACCTTGGCTACATCACAGCATGGTGGAGAAGTGGAAAGGAAACCAGTTGACTACATGCAGAAGAGCCAAGTGAATGGAGTGGTTTTGTTTTATAACAGCCCTCTTTATCAAGAACTTAATGAGTACCAGGAGTTCTGACCCATTCTTCAAGATAGCATTAATCCATTCATGAGTGTGTAGCCCCCATAACCTAATTACCTTCAGTGAAGCCCCACAATTTAAAAGTTTGTCCCAACACCAAGCTTCTAGCGCATGTACCTTTTGGTGAACAGACCATATCCAAAACCATAGCACTCAGGAATAAAATACATGTAATGTCTTCACTATCAACCAGGTTTTGTAGAACATAAAATAGAGATTCTAAATACAGTGTGATCAATTTCTAAGCTTTGAAAATGCTATTTAGCAGTATGAATTGTCTCCCTGGTTCATAGCTAATCTCTTATAAGCCAACAGTGTTAACATGTTTGTTATTACAAACACTGATTTACTTTGGAATTTGACTCACAATATTGATTTTCTTATCATAGGCCAAATGATGTGAAGTCAAATGACCTTTCTAAATTTATTGGAATTGGTATTTAATTATTTTTATTTCTGAGCCCAAAATTCCTATTCTGTTTCAATTGAATGTGGTGTTTTGATGTGACTTTTTTAGCCTCTGAACTCAAATTAAACCAATTGTCCTGAATAATCTCTTTTTCTTTGTCTGCCAAATTTTCTGTCCCCCCCTCCCTCCACCGCCTGCCCCTTTCCTTTAAACTCTGTTTTGTTCGGCACAAACTGCCTCTGTAGAATTGGAACATGAGGCTGTCTGGGTCAGGGAAAACCAGCTGGGCTTGACAGAAGATGGGGTTAGATTAGCTTCATTTGACAATGATCAGTAAGTCTGATCCAGTTGCTAAATCTTGGAAAACTAGAATATTCTACTCTGTAAGCACAATTCTATGACATCTTGTCTTTCTTTTGCTTTTAGGACATCCTTATCTTTGTTGTATTCATTTCTGCAGCCTCTCAACTCTGAATAATTGACTTAGATACGTATGATGGTCAGTTATATGCTCCTGCCCCTTAATTCATTTGGACCACTCTGTTACCCCTATAATCAAAGCTATCCTCTTCCTGTGGTTCCATTTCTGTGTAACTGGGGTTCAGGTTAGGTGGTCTAGTATTTTTTTTCTTTATCATTCATTCAGTAAGTACACTTAGTAGGTTCAAGGCTCTGAGCACTGAGGGGAATACAGACATTTATAAAATACAATGTAAACCTTTTAAGAAAAGTGGAGAGGGAGAGGCAAGACTTGGGCTCATTGTAAAGCTGCCTGTGAAAACCTCTCCTTGCCTTTCAGCTGCACGCGTAAGCGTACCTCTAGCAGAGCACTCCCTAATGCTTTTTGCCTTTTTTCTTTTTTCGTTAGCAAGGATTGAACCCAGCGGTGCTTAACCACTAAGCCACAGCCCCAAACCTTTTTTTTTTTTTTAATAAGAGAGAAGGACAGTGAGAGAGAGAGAGAGAGACAGAGATAGAATCAACTTCCAAGAGAATCAACTTCCATTGAGTTTTTCACATGGCTTTCGCTGCTCTGATACCCAGCTGTGTACATGGGTGCTGGGGCTTGAACCTGTGTACTTGCGCATGCCAGGCAAGCGCTGTAACCGCAGAGCCACCACTCCAGCCCCAGCCCCAATCCTTTTTGTTTTTTATTTTTGAGACAGGGTCTTGATAAGTTGCTTAGGCCTCACTCACACTTCCTGTTTAAACCCCTTTCTCCCTCTGTCTCTCCCAGTTCTTCCATTTATGTGAAAAAGTCTCACCTGACTTTTTGTTTATCTTGCTGCTAGAAAACATGGACAACATAGAGTAGTACTGGTGATACACCTTCCCTACCTGCATTTGGAAATGACATTATATGTAGTAAAAACATTATGTCACTGACTTTTAAGGGTCACAAGTGCCCAGTTTTCCCCAGAAACCCAGCAAAGGTTATCATCTCCAACTCCTTCATGCTTTAATTAAACCAACTTTTCCTAAAGCTTCAATATTTCAGAGAAATAAAAGAAGTTATTTTAGTGGTGTTCTCTTTGATTACTTTCCAATATTTCAGTGAACTAGTCTGAAATTTTTTATCATTATAAAAGTATATTTTTCGTGGAATAACTTAATAAGGAGAGGTGTTAGTTCCTCCTCAAAAGTGTGATAAAAATCAGCAGAGAAGCCATCCGGTCCTGGGCTTTTCTTCTTTGGTAGACTTTTAATTGCAATCTGGATTTCAGTGCCTTTGATTGGGCTACTTAGGAATTCAATATCCTCCTGATTCAATTTAGGGATGTTATGTGTCAAGAAGTTTATCCATTTCTTCCAAGTTATCAAATTTGGAGGAGTGTAGGTTTTCAAAATACGATCTTATAATTTGTTGGATTTCTATGGGGTCGGTGGTGATCATTCCTTTTTCATTGGAGATTTTATTGATTTGCTTCATTTCTCTCCTTCTTTTGGTTAGATTCGCTAGGGGCCTATCTATCTTGTTTATTTTTTCAAAGTACCAGCTTTTTGTTTCATCAATTCTTTCTATTGTTTTTTTTATTTTCAATTTCATTGATTTCAGCTCTGATCTTGATTATTTCCTGTCTTCTGCTGGCTTTGGGGTTAGATTGTTCTTCCTTTTGGAGGTCTTTGAGATGAAGTATAAGTTTTTTTATTTGGAATCCCTCTTCATTTTTAATGTGGGCGCTCAATGATATGAATTTTCCCCTTAGGAAAGCTTTCATGCTGTCCCAGAGGTTTCGATATGTTTGTCTTTATTTTTGTTCTCTTCCAAGAATTTTTGGATCACTTCTTTCATGTCTTCTTGGATCCATTCTTCATTTAATAGGGTATTATTCAATCTCCATGAATATGTGTTCTTTCTGTTATGATTGTTGCTGTTGATTGCTAGGGTCATAGCATTGTGGTCTGAAAGGACACACGGGATGATGTCTACTTTTTTATATTTGATGAGATTATCTTTATGAACCAGAATATGATCTGTTTTGGAAAAGGATCCATGTGCTGCAAAGAAGAAGGTGTATTCGGCTAACTTGGGATGGAAAGTTCTATATATGTCTGTTAAGTCCATTTGGTTTATGGAGTTATTCAGGCTGGCGATTTCTTTATTCCAAGAAATTGAAAAGGAGAGAGTGCTCCCATCCACTTTCTACAAAGCAACCATAACTCTGATACCAAAACTTGACAAGAATACATCAAGAAAAGAAAACTACAGACCAATATCCCTTATGAACTTGGATGCAAAAATCCTTAATAAAGTACTAGCAAACCATACTCAAAAACTTATCAAGAAAATAATCCATTATGATCAAGTGGGCTTCATCCCAGGTGTGCAGGGCTGGTTCAACATATGCAAAACAATTAACGTAATCCACCACTTAAACAGAATCAAGGACAAAAACCATATGATCATCTCAATGGATGCAGAAAAGGCCTTTAATAAAATCCAGCACCCTTTTATGTTCAAAACTCTAGAGAAGATGGGGTTCAAAGGACCATTTCTGAACTTTGTTAAGGCTATATATGCTAAACCCTCAGCTAGTATAATACTAAACGGAGAAAAGCTGAAAGCATTTCCACTAAAATCGGGAACAAGACAAGGCTGTCTGCTCTCACCACTTTTATTCAATATTGTTCTTGAGACCCTAGCTGGAGCAATTAGGCAAGAGAAAGAAATCAAAGGGATAAAAATAGGAAGAGAGGAAGT
>PVKS010005984.1:0-81319 GCA_004027875.1 Aplodontia rufa
GGGGGAACCATCCCAGAAGCCGATGTTATTCCTACACTAGATACCCATTTAACACATGAGTTCTTCTGGGGGAAACTGCAATAGATGAAACCCATAGTAGCTTATCTATGTGTTAGCATTACCCCTGGTTAACAAAGTTTATACACATTGATTGCTACAGTTTTGACAATGTTTCCCCCTCATCTGTATCCTGTATCACTATATACTTCTAATAAATGTGGAAAAAAAATAAAAAATAAAAAATGAGCTGGGGGGGCTGGAGCGGTGGCTCAGTGGTTTCAGAGCTTGCCTGGCAAGCACAAGGACTCGGGTTCAAACCCCAGCACCATGTACACAACTGAGTGTTGGAGCAACTAAGGCCATTTGAAAAACTAAACAAAGTTGTTTCTCTCTTTAAAAAAAAAAATGAGCTGGGGATATGACTCAGTGGTTAAGCACCTCTGTGGTTAAGCATCTCTGATTTAAAAAAAATAAAAACAAAAACCTGCCAGGCCTAATTGTGGAAGAATTCTGTTCCTAGAGAAAAAGATAGGATTAGAGCACTAGAGTACTAAGGCCATATATACATATTTTTTTGTCCTGAAGGCATTTTTTCATACTATAAAACCCAGGTTTTAAAGACAACTTCACTGGGTAAGGGGAAAAAACAGTCAAAGCCTAGAGCTGGCCCAAGATCAAAAATCATAGAGCCAGATCCCCTAACCCACCAAAACACATACACATTAAGCTGACACTCCAAAGATGCTACCCTCTTGGCATGGGAAAAACCAAACTAAAGCTACCCCAACAACCATCTCTAGAGTACGTGGAGAAGGAAGAAAGAGGAAATAAGAGCAAGACACAGTAAAACCTCCCCTAAGTTGTGGCCCAGTCTGGTGGGCCAGAGAACCTAAAGGTAAGGTCTTGTTTTAAGGTGGTCCTTGACTAATATTGTCCCCACATGCTCCAGTAGTTGAGCAAATACAAAATCCCCCTGATGGAATGCACATTCTTCTTAGGCCAGTGGATAATTCCCACAAATAATTTTCCAATACCTATGACCAGCACACAGTTAAAGATAAAAGAGACACACAAGCAAACAAGGTACTGTAAAAGTGAATGAGCAGAAAATCTTACAGACTTTAGCTACTGGATGTATTAAAGATTAAATAGTTATATTTATCATGTTTAAAGAAATAAACAGAAAAAGAAAAAATAACCAATTTAAAATTATCTTCATGTAAGAAATTATAAAACACAACACCTTTGAAAAAAAAAAAGAACTCCTAGAAATAAAATCCTCATAATATGCAAAATTAAAAACTCAGTGGATGTGAGATTGATAGCAGATTAGACAAGAAGACAATTAGTTAACTGAAAGCAACATCACAAAGTTATCAAAAATGTTTCACAGCCAGACGTGGTGGTGCATGCCTATAATCCCAGTGACCCAGCAGGCTAAAGCAGAAAGATCAGATTCCAGGCCAGCCTTGGAAACTTAGTGAGACCCCATCTCACAAAGTTTGGGGATGTGGCTCAGTGGTAGAGTGCCTCTGGGTTTAATCCCAATATTGGCGGGGGGTGGGGGGAATCAGCCAAAATAATAGAAAAAATGGAAAAGGGGTAAAAGCCATAGAGGACATGTGAGAGGTCTTATATTAAAGTTAAGAAGGATATGAGTAAGAGAATGAAAGAAAGCAATGTTGACGAGAGAAAGGCTGAAAAATTTCCCTCAAATTATAAAAATTACCAATACACAGGCTCAAGAGGACCAACAAATTCCTAATATGACCAAAAAAAAAAAAAAAAGCTTCACAAATCACATCATTCATAGTGAGGCTGCAGAAAACAAAAAGCTAAAACAACATTTTAAAAGCAACCATACAGAAAAATTGGTGGTCATAAAAATGTATCTCGGGACTGAAGTGGTGGCTCAGTGGTTTCGGCGCTTGCCTGGCAAGCACGAGGACCCAGGTTCAAACTCCAGCACCACATACACAATTAAGTGTTGGAGCAACGAAGGCCATATGAAAAACTAAATAAAGTTGTTTCTCTCTTTAAAAAAAAAAAAGAAAAAGAAAAAGAACGTATCTCACAAACTAGGTATGGTGGTGCATGCCTGTAATACCAGTGACTTGGGAGGCTAAGGAAAGAAGATTGCAAATTGGAGGCCAGTCTCATTTCTTCCATAAGGAGCATAACTAACTGAGGGGCTCAGCTGCTATGCTCCGAAATCCATCACCACATTTTTATGGAAGCCATGTGTAACCTCCAATGACCCATGCCTTTGTATACAGCCTCCTCTCGTTGATCCTGTAGCTTGCTTCTGAACATATAGAATATGACAAAGGTGAAGAGATTTGGTGACTTAAAATGAATCAAAAGGAGATTAGCCTGGGAAGACCTGAGCTAATCAGGTCTTGAAAAAGATTCTGCTGTTGACCTTGAGGAAGTTAAGTTGCTATGTCATGAGGGCCTTCTAGAGACCCCAATGAGAGAGCCACATGACAATCAACCATGAGCAAACTCTTGGAGCTAAAGCAGCCCCCAGCTAACAACAATGGAATCTCAGTTCTAGAACTGCAAGGAACTAAATTCTGTCCACAACCATGTGAGCTTGGAGGAGGACCCTAAGCTAATGGAAAAAAATACTAGTCTAGTCAGTAACACCTTCATTTCAGCCTTATGAGGCCCCAGGCAGAGGACCCAGCCTTGCTGTGCCTAGACTCCTGACCCACAGAAACTGTGAGGTCATAAATGTGTTATTTTAAGCTACTAAGTTTGTGGTCATTTGATATTCAGCACTGGTGAACTGAAACACTATGCTTTCATGGACTGCAACCAGGAAAGGACTGAGTGTAACAGGGACATTAATGCACATCTGTTCTTTTGGGAGCTTCATTACAGTGCATGGCAGTCTAGGATGTTTCCACTCAGCCTTCCCTCTTTTCACACAAGAAGACTTGGAGCATGGTCTGCTGGCTCCCCCTCCCCCCGTCTTACCCTTCCTACTTCCTTTATTCAGGTTTTTCTCTCCTAAAATTTTTGCACATTTAATCCCATCTTGGCTTCTGCTTCTTAGAGGATCCTGGCCAACATACTTTAAGAGTGGTAAGTAGGGTTGGAGCGGTGGCTCAGTGGTTACTGTGCTTGCCTGGCATGCATGAGGACACAGGTTCAAACCCCAGCACCATGTACACAACAAAGTGTTGGAGCAATGAAAGCCACATGAAAAACTAAAATAAAAAATTGATTCTCTCTCTCTTTCACTGTTCCTCTCTCTTAAAGGGAAAAAAAAATCCACCACTGTTGCCACCAGGGAGGCTCTTCTTGGTAGACTCAAGAGATTCAGGCATAAATGACCTGGGAGGATACTTATGTGACTTGCCTTTTAAAAAACCAGTTTTATCTATTATAACTTAAATACCGTAAAATCCACTATTATAAATATACAGTTCGGTGATTTTCTTAGTAAGTTCACAGAATTGTGCAACGGTCACCAGTATCCTATTTTAGAAATGCTGCATCACCCCCCAAGCTCCCTGGGGCCCATATACAATCACTTCCCACTCCCTCCCCAAGGCAACCGGTGAGTTGCTTTCTTTCTCTATAGATGTGACTATTCTGGACACTTCATGTGAATGGAATTGTTTAATATATAGTCTTTTGTGACTGACTTCTTTCCCTCAGTGTGTTTGAGGTTTATCCATGTTATAGTACATGTCAACACTCTGTTTGTATTGCTAGGTATTGCTAGATAGATTTCCGTTTTATGGATGTACCACATTTTCTTTATCCATTCACCACTTGACAGGAATTTTGGTTATTTCTAGCCTTTGGTTATCATGACTAATGCTGCTATGAATATTTGCATACAAGTCTCTGTATGTACATATGCTAGATATCTACCCAAGGTTTCTCTTGGGTAGATTCCTAGGAGCAGAAATGCTAAGACTTATAAGAAGATTTATGTTTGGAACTGGAGATGTTGCTGTTGCTCAGTGGTTGCCTAGAACATGAGCTTTGGGTTCGATTCCCCGGTCTCTCTCTCTCTCACATACACACACACACAAACACACACACACACACACACAAAAAAAAAAAAAAAAAACAAGGGCTGGAGTTGTAGCTTACTGGCAGAGTGCTTGCCTAACACCTGTGGGGCACTGGGTTCGATCCTTAGCACCACATAAAATTAAATAAATAAAGGTATCCTGTCCATCTATAGCTAAAAAAAATTAAAAAACAGTAACATTTATGTTTAACTTGTTGTTTCTTTTTAAATTTAATTTAATTTTTTTCTTTAAAGAGAGTGAGAGATAAAAAAGCTGAAAGAAGTTCCACTAAACTTGTGAACAAGACAAGGCTGCCCACTTTCACAACTTTTATTCAATATAGTTCTTGAGACCCCAGACAGAGCAATCAGGCAAGAGAAAGAAATAAAAGGGATAAGAATAAGAAGAGAGGAAGTCAAAATATCCATTTTTGCTGATGACATGATTCTATATCTGGAAAATAAAAAAAAAACTTCACCAGAAAACTGCTTGAGCTTATAAACAGATTTAGCAAAGTGGTAGGCTAAAAGATCAATACCCATAAATCAATAGCTTTACTATACACTAACAATAATAGGGCAGGAGAAATCAGGAAATCAGTCCCATTCACAATATCCTCAAAAAGAATAAGATACTTACGAATTAATCTAACAAGGGAAGTAAAAGACCTCCACAATGAAAATTATTGGACATTGAAGAAAGAAATCCAAGAAGACCTGAGAAGATGGAAAGATGTTCCATGCTCCTGGTTAGGCAGAATTAATATAATTAAAATGACCATTCTGCCAAAAGCACTATATAGATTCAATGCAATGCCCATCAAGATACCAATGTCATTCTTTACAGATATAGAAAAAGCAATTCTCAAATTCATTTGGAACAACAAGAAACCCAAATAGCCAAAATATTACTAAGCAAGAAAGATGAAACAGGTGGATCTGCAATACCAGATCTATAATGATATCATACAGCTGTAGTAATAAAAACAGTATGGCTCTGGTATCAAAATAGTAATGAAGACCAATGGAATAGAAGATTCTGAAACAAACCCACAAATCTTTAAATATCTGATCTTTGACAAAGGGGGTCAAAATATAACATGGAGGAGAGACAGCCTATTCAACAAATGGTGCTGGACAAACTGGACAGCCACTTACAGAAAGTTGAAATTAGATCCTTATCTCTCACATTGCACAAAAATCAAATCTAAATGGATCAAGGAACTAGGAATTAGGGGCTGGAGCGGTGGCTCAGCGGTTTCGGCGCTTGCCTGGCAAGCACGAGGACCCAGGTTCAAACCCCAGCACCACGTACACAACTGAGTGTTGGAGCAACGAAGGCCATGTGAAAAACTAAATAAAGTTGTTTCTCTCTTTCTCTGTCTCTCTCACTGTCCCTCTCTCTTAAAAAAAAAAAAAAAAGGAACTAGGAATTAAACCAGCTACTACAACTGCTAGAAGGAAAGTTAGGACTAACACTTCAGCATTTGGGAGTATGCAAAGACTTTCTCAACAAGACTCCTAAAGTGAAATAATTAAAGTAAAAAATCAATGAGTGGGATGTCATTAAGCAAAAAAGCTTTTGCACCGCAAAGGAATTGGTCAAAATTGTCCAGAGATAACCTACAGAACGGGAGATAATCATGGCCTATGATTCTTCTGACAGGGGACTAATATCCAGAATTTACAAAGTACTTAAAAACCTTAATATCAAATACACAAACAGTTCAATAAATGGGCCAAAGAGCTAAAAAGAAGCTTCTCAACAGAGGAAATTGAGCAAGCCCATGAATACATGCAAAAGTGCTCTAAATCACTAGTAATCAGAGAAATGCAAATAAAAACTACATTAAGATTTCATCACACTCCAGTCAGATTGGCAAAAATGAAGAATATAAACAATAACAGATGCTGGAGGGGCTGTGGGGAGATAACAACATTAGCACGCTGTTGGTGGAACTGCAGACTGGTACAGCCACTCTGGAAAGCAGTGTGGAGACTCTTCAAAAAATTAGGGGTGGACCCACCATATGATCCAGCAATCCCTCGTCTGGGTATTTTCCCAGAGGAGTTAGAGTCAGCACATTACAGGGACACAGCAAAATCCATGTTCATAGCAGCTCAATTTACAATAGCTCAATTATGGAACCAACACAGATGCCCCTCACTGGATGAATGGATCCAAAACCTCTGGTACATTTATACCATGGAGTTTTACTCAGCAATTAGAAACAATGATATTGCAGCCTTTGAAAGTAAATGGGTGGCTATGGAAGAAATTATGCTGAGTGAAGTCAGCATAACCCAGAGAACCAAGGGTGGAATGTTTTCACTCATTTGTGAAGTTGGAGCTAAACCCAGGCCTGTGTGAAAGGTAGATAATCTCATGTATTAGACCCAACAAAGGCATAGTAACACATAATCTAGGGCAATCATAGATGTATAGTGGGGGGGATGGGGTAGGTGGGGGAGGAGAGAGGGAGGGCTCTATGGGGTAATTTTGGTTTAAGAGAATATGCATATCATATTGTTACTTTAAATGCATTTATGATTGTACAGTTACTCAATTACTTAATAAAACTATTTTTAAAAATTGTACTATATTAAAATAAATAAATAAATAAATAAATAAAAAGAGTGAGAAAGAGAGTCAATTTTATTTATTTTTTTCATCTTGTTTTTGTTTTTCTGACACTTAGTTGTGTATGTGGTGCTGGGATTCAAACCCAAGTCCTGTGCATGCCAGGTAAGTGCTCTTCCCCTGAGTCACCTCTCCAGCCCTTTATGTTTTATGTTTAACTTTTTTAGGAAACTGTCAAAGTGGCTGTGCCATTTTACATTTTTACCAATAATATATGAGTTCAAGTCTATATGACCTTTTTCTCTTTTTTTAAGGAGACAAAGAGAGGGAGAAGGAGAGAGAAAGACGGAATCAACTTTAGTTTTTTTCATCTGGTCTTTGTTTCTCTGACACATAGTTGTGTATGTGGTACTGGGGTTGAACCCAGGTCCTCGCACATGCCAGGTAAGCTCTCCAACTGCTGAGCCACTACTCCAGTCTCCTTATATGACTTTTAAAAGAGTATTTACTGGAGATTGAACCTAGGACATTTTACCACTGAGCTATGTCCCCAACTCTTTTTTTCATGTTTTGAGACAGGGTCTCACTAAGTTGCTGAGGCTAGCCTCAAACTGTGATCCTCCTTCCTCAGCTTCCTGAGTACCCAGGATTACAGGTTAGTGCCACCATGCCTGCTGTAAGAACATTTTTATAGTAAGGATTTTTTTGTTTTGTTTTGTTTTGTTTTGCATTCCTGAGGATTGAGCCTAGGGACTCAAACATGTAAGTATACCACTGAGCTACATCCCTAGCCCTTTTTTTATTTTTTATTTTGAGTCAGGATCTCACAAAGTTGTCTAGGCTTGTCTCAAACTTGAGATCGTCCTGATTTAGTCACCCAAGTTGCTGGCATTACAAGTGTGCACCACTGTACCTGGCTTTATTTTTATTTTGAGACATGGCCTCACTAAGTTGCCCAGGATGGCCTTGAACTTGTGATCCTCCTGTCTCAATGTCCCAAGTATCTGGGATTACAGGTGTGCACCACCCTGCCCACCTAAAGATGTTAATCCTTATTTTTTTTCTGTAAGTGTTCATTATTTAATGTTAACTAAAAAAAAAACAAAGAGAGAACACAAGAATAATTTCAACTATGTAAAGAAAAAAACTACCTAGGAAAAAGGACTAGAAGGAAATAAACTAAAAATATACACCATTATTGCCTTGAGGGGGGAAAACAGTTTATAAGTTAACTTTTTTGTTCATATTTTTAATTGAGTTTGCTAAATGACCATATATTAATATTCATACTGACTGTCGAAGTAAGAAAAAAAAAACTAAGGGGGGAGGAGGGAGAGAGTGGGAAGGAAAGGAGCCCTCCGTCTTGATCATCTCACCTCAAAAAGGAGGCTGAACGCATCCTCCTCCTGACTCGTGAGGTGGACCGACAAGCCCTTAATGAAGACCCCCTGAGGGTTTTCCACGATGGTCATTGGTGTGACTGAGGGTCCAACATAGGGTAGAGTGGACAGGAGATCAAACAGGCTCTCATTATAGATTTCCAAGTAGGAAACACGCACAGTGATGGCATGTGTGGGACGCTCTTCGATCATCCTGAAAACCTAGATGGGAGATTGGACAGCAGTCACCAAGAGCAGAACTCCAGCAGCCAGGGTTGTTCTTACTTCAGGAGGGCAAATCAAGAAATCTAAGATGGTGGCTGGAGTGGTGGCTCAGCGGTTCTGGTGCTTGCCTGGCATGCACAAGGATGTGGGTTCAACCCCAGTATCACGTACGCAATGAAGAGTCAGAGCAATGAAAGCCACATGAAAAACTAAATAAAACTGATTCTTTCTCTCTGTCCCTCTTTCTCTTTTAAAAAAAAATTATTAAGTGTATGATGCTTCTTGTCCTCAAGGAAATCATAGTCTAGCTGGTGTGATGATCATCAACAAATATTATGATTAGTCCGACGAGTGATATCATCATCTTATAGTTGTTGTTGTTGTTGGTTTTTTATTTGTTTTGTTTTGTTTTGGGGTACTGGTGATTGAACCCAGCAATATTTAACTACTAAGCCACATCCCCAGCCTTTTTAAATTTTTTATTCTGAGACAGCATTTTGGTAAGTTACTCAAGGCCTAACTAAGTTGCTGAGACTGGCTTTGAACTTGCCAGATTATTGGATTTTTTTTTTTTTTTAAGGGCTGAGGACCAAACTTGCAGATGCTAGGCAAGCACTTTGCCACTGAGCTAAATCCCTAACCCTTGTTTTTTAAAGAGAGGTCGGGGGAGAGAGAGGAAAGGGAATCAATTTTTTTTTTTAAAGGCAGAGGGACAGTGAGAGAGAGAGAGAGAGAGAGGATCAATTTTATTTATTTTTCATATGGCTTTCATTTCTCCACCACTTCATTGTGAATGTGGTGCTGGGGTTCGAACTCGTGTACTCGCACATGCAAGGCAGTGCTGTAACTGCTGAGCCACCACTCCAGCCCCGGAAATCAATTTTTATTTATTTATTCATCTGGCCTTCTGATCTTTGTTTCTCCAATACTGAGTTGTATTTGTGGTGCTGAGGTTTGAACCCAGGTCTTCACACATGCCAGGCAAGTGCTCCCACTGCTGAGCCACCACTCCAGAACCCAGCTTATAGTTTTTTGAGTCATGACTTCTAGATTGGTTAAAACTTGTCCAGTCCATGCAGAGGCATGATAAGTGCAAAAGATTCTGGAATGACGATTTCTTAAATGTGGAATTTTCAATTTATATGCCTCTTTCATATCTATTATTTAATTTCATCCTCATGAATCACCTGTAGAAGCCAGGGCAGAACAATACCCATGAAAGGCTTATGAAAGGATCCATGCAATAAAATTGTCTATAGTCAATCAGCTAATAAGGGTAGAAGTAAAGCCAGAACTCAGCTTTCTCAACACCTAACACCTTCCCAGTACGACTTTGGACTGATCTTTTACTCTTTCTTCAGTTTCTTTTTTCTTTTTCTTTCTTTCCTTTTTTTGTTTAACTGAGAATCAAATCCAGGGTCTCATACATGCTAAGCAGGTCTTCTACTACTGAGCTACAGTACAAGTCACAGGATCTTAATTTTCTTACTTGTTAAATAGGAAATTGGGCTAGATAATCCTGAAGTCTCACTTTTCTCTAAGAAGTTAGACCTGCGCTGTCTAAAATGGCAAGACTGTAACCAGATAGATGCTGTGCACTTGAAATGTGGCTAAAACAAATGAATTTAATTTAAAATGTTATTTAAATTAAATTTAAATTTAAATACCAAATTCAGGGGGCTGCAGCAGTGGTTCAGTGGTGGAGCACTTGCTTGGCATGTGTGAGGACCCAAGTTTGATTCCCAGCACCACACACACAACTAAGTGTTGGAGAACAAAACAGTTGACTCTTACTTTCTTTCTCTCTTTAAAAAAAAAAAGGCTGAATTCAGTTATCAGTGAACTTTTAAGTGTGCTTGCAATAACGTGGGTATGGAAATCTACTTATTCTTTTCCTTTCCTTTGTGTGTTTTTGTTTTTTTGGTATTAGGATTGAACCGAGAACTCTCTTTTATATTTTATTCTGAGACAGGGTCTCACAAAATTGTTTAGGGCCTCACTAAGTTGCTGAGGTTCACTAAGTTGAACTTCTGATCCTCCTACCTCAGCCTCCTGAGCCACTGGGATTACAGGCAGGCACCACCATACCACACCCAGCTAAATCTACTTTTTTGATTTGAAATTTTATAAAATTTAATTACAGATATTTCTGATGAATAATTAGTGTCTAAATAAAAATGTATTCCAGGTATAAAATACATATCAGATTTCAAAGACTTACTAACAGGAAAATAATGTAAAATATTTCAATAACTTTATATTGGCTATATTTAGAAACTGTATTTTAGATATATTGAGTTAAAATATATTGTTAAAATTAAGCCAAGCATTGTGGCACATGCTTGTAATCCTAAATTACTCAGGAAGCTGAGGGAGGAGGATCACAAATTCAAGGTCAGCCTGGGCAACTTAGCCAGACCCCTGTCTCAAAATAAAATAAAAAATGGTTAGGGATATAGCTCAGTGGTAGAGTTTGCCTACATATTGAGGCCCTGGATTCAATCCCCTGTACTGAAAACATAAATAAAATTAATTTCACCTGTTTATTTTTAATTTTTTTTAAGAGAGAGAGGGATAATGAGAGAGAGAGAGAATCAATTTTTATTTAGTTTTTCATGTGGTTTCTGTTGCTCTGACACTTAGTTTTGTACGTGGTGCTGGGGTTTGAACTCACATCCCTGTGTATCCAGAAAGTGGCATAACTGCTGAGCCACAGCTCCAGCCCCTTATTTTTAAATTATAATTACTAGGGGATGGAGTGGTGGCTCAGTGGTTGAAGCACTTGCCTGACATGCACAAGGACCTGGGTTCAAACTCCAGCACCATGTACACAACGAAATGCTGGAGCAACGAAAGCCAGATGAAAAAAACAAATAAAATTGCTTCTCTCTCTCTCTCTCTCTCTCTTTTTAAATACAGTCACTAGAAAACTCAAAATTGCACGTGACTTACATGATATTTCTATTAGGTGGCATTTGGCTGCACTACTGAAGTCTAAGAAGCTGAGATACTGGAGTACTGAATGGTTGATATACTATAAGAGTATCTACACTTCTTATAGGACAAGGCTATCAAACCACAAGATGCTTTGTGGGGAAAGTTGTTTCCTTCCTCCTCCTCCAGGAAGGCACTCTGCTGTCTTCAGTCTTACTTCTCAGACCCATGGCTGACCCAGTCCTGAAAGCTCAGGTCATGTCTTGCTTCTTGTTTTAGCTCCTTCAGAGGATGAGGGGGTGCAAGAAGCCAAAGCAGGCCTCTAAGGAAGTGCTGAAAGGGCCCACACTGCACTCGTTAAAGTCAGGAAGCAACATGATTAGGACTTTCAAATCCTAAATTACAGGATCACAGAGTATGAGGCATACCTTCTTCCCCTTTCACAAATAAGGAAACAGGCTCTGAGTCTGAAGCCTGAACCCCCAGCCTCCTGAGGCCTCTGATCCTGCCCCAGCTGCAAGCATACTGTCCCAGGCACTGGCACTTGGCTGCAACCCCTTTGAGGGTCAGACCCCATTTTTTCTAGCAGCTGATCTGGCACTGGTGGCACCTTGGGCAGAGAGGGGACCTGTGCAGCACCCCACCCATGGGCCCACTCTCTACCTGCTGCAGAGCACGAGGGAGGATCCCCCGGTGCTTGTAATTCTCTGTCGCCCCCGTCATGGTGTATGTCTTGCCAGCTCCTGTCTGCCCATAACACATAATGGTGCCTGCAAACATTGCAAAACACAGCTCAGTGACATCTAGGAAAACGGTGCTTAGGTCAGTTCTCCCATTCCCCAGCAAGCCTGGTGCCAAGTAGGACTCTTGGTGTGAAAGTGGCCAGTGGGAATGGCCAAAGACATCACCAATTTCACCATGGAGGAGAGTAGTGAGCAAAGGAATGGTCAAAACTGTTGACATAAATAATCAAAACATGTCTATCTGTCCTGAATCTGTGGTCCACCCAATGCCCTACTGCTCCCTGCACCAAGTGATGTCCTAGAGCTTCTGAGAACAGGGGGTTTCAGGAAACAGAAGAATGACAGCTTTTCCTAAAAAGATGAGGAAGAAAACAGGAGCATTAGACTCCAGCCCTTGTCTAGCAAGGTCATGAACTGCCTGGGTCTCAGGACTGGCAAGAATCATCAATTGGCCCATAAAAACAAGAAGGGCTTTTAAAATCTCCAGGAAGAAATGGAGTAGAAAGGGCATTTCCTGTCAACAGTAAGAATTCTTTAATGACTGCCAATTCCCACAGGACCAAACAAAGCTCCTAGTTAGTCCTGGGTCACTTCCAGAAATGGGGCACCATAACTGGGCTATGGTCTGATCCCACTGAACACCTTGAAAGACTTTGATTTGCACTTTTCTCATCTTTTAGGTCTACCATCACCACTGGGTTCTGCGACACGAACTATGCAGTCATCCTGGGCTCTACTTTTGCTCTTGGCTTGACCCCATCCCAAAGGCTGCTTCTGGGTGTTTACACAGCAGACCTGCCAGAACTACACTGGACTGTGGAAATTGGTGTTTGCCTCTGTCACACAAATGCTCTTGCTCCTGGGATTGGCAGGAGGGGCTCTAATTCAACATGTGAGTTGGAGCCAGAAACAGTGTCTTTTAGCCCAACATAAAAGTGCAAGGAAGATCTCACTTCAGCTGAGACTCAGAGCCCTTTTAAGGTTCCACAGCACTAGTACCCAAGATTCTTAGTACCTCTTTTAGTACCTCTTCATGACCACATCCTCTCAGGGTGTCATAAAAACCAATGAGAATATCCTTAGGTCAGCATGGATCACACCTATGTATCACATGTAGGATATTAAAATGTTTGGGCATTGGATTTTTAAACAGAAAAACTAAAAACAAAATTGAAGTTGAGTGTATAGCTCACCAGTAGAGCATGTGTTTAGCATTTGCAAAGTCCTGGGCTCAATCCTAGCGTGCGCGCACACACATGCACACATATACACACACAAATCCTTGCAAAACAGGGATCATTCAAGTCATCAGCCACCAGATGGCAAAGTTCACAAACTCTGACTTTTTAAAATTTATTAATATTCTTTTCAAGCTTTTTTTAATTTTAATTTTCACAGTGAGGGCAGTGCTGGGGGAACCTAGGGCCTTATACATCCTAGACAAGCATTCTACCATTGAGCTACAACCCTGAACCCATGTTTTAAGATTAATAATCTTAGACTGAATGAGTTTTTAAAACATTCCTAATAAAGCTATTTTAACTTTAAGAAAATCAACTACTACTGAGGACTCTAGTGATAATATGAATAATTCTATACCAGAATATAAACAGTACATTGATTACATTGGTAGAATAAATGGAAATAGTTCTCAGCAGGTAGTTCAGAGAAAAATGCTCAGATTGATTAAATTCATCATAAAGACATATTGGCAAAACTAACATTTTTACATGATAATTATTGAATCCCTGTGACCCATAAAAATCCAGGGTCTTCTAATCATCCTATGAAGGCAGGATCTCAGGGCACTGGGTCAGGCATGCCACAATGTCACCAAGCAAATAATAAATTTTTCACCACAAGAACTTGGAGACAAATAAGCATACAAATATCAGTAAGTGAGGTTATATTTTATTTTATTCACCATAAAATACTTATATCTCTTCCTCCAGGAAGGAATCCTCAGGTTCTCAGGTAAGACAACAATTAATTAGGTAAATTACCATTATAGCCATCAAGGGCCTGAGAAACCACATCCTTTGCGACTGTCTCATAAACCAAGTCCTGAGAGGCATCATGGAGAACTCCATCCAGCTTGAACGACCAATCTGTCTGCTGGTTATTGACAACTCCTCTCCGGCTATCTTTTTTTAAGTGAATATCAATGCTCTAGGAAGTGGGAGGGGTAAATAAAGTTACATGTTAGGAAACTAGTACCAAAAAAAAAAAAAAAAACAAATCATGGAAAGATAAGTCCTGAACTGGAGAAAAAAGAGGAAGTGAACTAGTGAACTTTAGGATGAACAGGGACTCCCACACAGGTGAGATTCTGGACGAACTCTTGGGATGGGAGAAGAAAGCTCCTGCAGGGAGGTCACATGACCCTATGGCATGATCAAGAGATGAGCACTTACTAGTTTCAGTCTCACCCTAGTTTACAGGGTGCTGGCTCTTTGGTTCCCCCATCTATGATATGTTCTTAGTAAACAAAATTTAGAAATATCCCAAAGTACAGGAGGCCTTGAATTAGGCCAGAGGGAACAGTGAACTTGGTGACAGAAGTCTGGGCTTGAGCCCATCACTCTGGTTAAGGGGTGAGGTCTCCCTCAGCTCTGCATTGTAGTAAGCACCTACTCCCACACGTACACCAGGGCCCAATGTGTGTATGAGGTGGCCACAGGAAAGACTCTGGGCGTTTCAGACACAGCTGGTTATTCACTGGTATGAGAATTAATTGAAGGTGTCCCACCCACTTGTCATCAGAGTTTTAGATGTATGTACCTTCATAGCCAGCCACTATGGTAGTAGCTGGCTTAGGGACTTATGGGTGAGGTCAATGCTCAGTAAGATTCTAAGCTTCTTGATGGGACTCTGATGTAAACATACTCTTGATGAAACTGTATACTGGCTGTCCTAATCTAAGAGTTAAGACCTGGCCACACAGAGAAAAACCAAGACCAAGAAAGGCAGATTTGGTTCATGCACATATGAAATGCTCCGTGCTTCTGTGTGCAAACATGTCCTGCAGGGCACATTTCACAATGCTGCATTTGAGCTCTTTTTTTGAGGACCTTAAAGCCTGGAGTAGTTTGCCCTTAAATTTTTCCTTTAAAAAATATCTCAATGCTGGCCATAGTGAGCCTGAAAATGTTTGTTAAATGAAAACATCTAACACACTCAGGCTGTCTTAGGCCTGCCAAAGTCTTCAGAAGGGTTCTCAGGACAGTGGTGAAGGTTCAGGTATGAATAAATCTTTCCAGTTCTCATGATAAAGTTTCCCCCACAGCTTGGATAAGTTTAACAATAACTGACTCAACACTTTTTTTTTTGTACTGGTGATTAAACTCTGGGGTGCTTAACCATTGACTCACATCCCCAGCCCTCGGTTTTTTGTTTTGCTTTGTTTTTTGAGATGGGGTCTTACTAAGTTGCTGATCCTAGCCTCAAACTTGCGACCCTCTTGCTTCAGCCTCCCTAGTTGCTGGGATTACAGGTGTGCGCCACCATGCCTGCATTCTACTAAACCCCCTGGGAAATTATATAATAACAAATCTGGTCACCAGAAAATCTTATGAATTCGGAAAAATGTAGGATAAAGTAAAATTGTGAAAGAGCAATTAAAGGTGGGAGTCTCAAAGCTAACTTCATTGTTGAGGGTGTGGCTTGGATGTGATGGAATTTAGAGTCCATCTGAACTTCTACCAATTCTGTCCTGGTCTTTAAACAGTTGTTTGGAAACAGGGTCATGCTGCATTGAGGTAGGACAGAGAAATAAAGACCCAGGCAGGCAAAGGCTAACCTGTTCTACTTACTTTGTTGTCATCTCCATATCTGATCATTTCGTGAGCAAAGTCATCAGTGGGTCTGACACGGACAAATGCATGAACCTTTTTCCTAGTACCCATTCTAGCTAAAGAGAAGAGGACAATGAAATTTTCAGTAGTCATCATCAAATAATAAACGGAGGGAGGAGTCATTCATTAAGAAGATCATAAGTGAGCAGCATGTGGTCCATTTTCCCCATCCCCCGACAGCAGTCTTCCTTTCCCCCCATCTTCTGTGCCGACGCAGAATACTGCTCACGGGTAAGCATACTTCCTGCCTTGTAGGCTGCCTCATCATTTTCCACCACCATGTGACCCCAAAGAGACTGAACTATAAAGGAGAGAGAATGCTTCTTTAGTTGCCTGATCTAAGCTGTTGTCTCTAGAAATGTCCTGCATTAGATGAGTCTCCTCATGCTTTGCCTCATTTATTATATTTTTTCTAATATAATTGCTATGAAACATGGTACAAATAGTTTCTTTTCTTTTTGTGGTACTGAAGATTGGTGCTCTACCCCTGAGAAACATTTGAAGCCCTTTTATTTTTCATTTTGAGAGAGGGACTTGCTACATTGCCCAGCTGGCCTTGAACTTGCCATCCTCTGTCTCAGCCTCAAGTCACTGGGACTATAGATGAGTACCACCATACCCAGCTACTAGTGTTATTATCTGCATTAATGTACTGTGCTTCAGATGCACTGTCCCCTTTACATCCATCAGACTAAATGGATCAGATTAAGCTCTAGGTGCCCTAGAAGTATGCCTAATCTCTTCCATTGAGAGAAAAACCAGTCTCTCTTCTCCTCCTCTCCTAAAACCTAACTAGAGTCTCAACAATTTCCTTCAGGTAGCCATACATATTTGTCTTCCTTCATTTACACTATCACAGATAATTACCATAGATATAATAAAATGTTAACATTTGATATGGGTTTATGGAATAGGATGGAAGATTGTAGATGAAAGTGATAGTCATTTAGATAAATATTGTTCTATAATGGAAAAGACCTTCTTAAGGTAAGGGCCGCAAACACCATAAACAGTCAAGCAAACTCAAGAAGTCTAACCAAAATATGTTACAGAAACTTTTAAATAAGGAACTACAAGATCCTTTAAACAACAACTAAGAAATCTCATCTTTTTGGAGATTAGTATTATGAATTGAATCACACTTGGCCCTCTTCTGTGAGTGCCTGCCCAAAAATACTTAATAATAATTAGTAAACTTTTGTTCTAAAACTGACATACAGTAGAGTAGCAAAGAAGGTGATTAAATAGAGGTAATTTTTTTTCTTTTAAAGAGGGAGTAGAGAGAAAGAGAGAATCAATTTGTTGTGTATGTAGTGCTGCAGTTAGAACCCACATCCTTGCAAGGACCATAACCACTGAGCCACCACTCCAGTCCCAAGGCAATTTTTTTAAGAGAAAGAGAGGGAGAGAGGGAGAGAGGTAGGGAGAAGGGGAGGGAGAGGAGGAGAGAGAATCTATTTTTATTGAGTTTTTCACATGGCTTTCACTGCTATGACACTTAGCTGTGTACATGGGTGCTGGGGTTTGAACCCACATGTACTTGCACATGCTGGACAAGCACCTTAACCACTGGGCCACTGCTCCAGCCTCTTTTTGTGTACTTTTGACTGAACCAAGGACCTCATACATGCTAGGCAGGTGCTCTACCACTGAGCTACATCCATAGTATTGAGCTTCATATTTTTAATCTTATTTTATTTTAAAGAGAGAGAAAGAGGAAGGGAAGAAAAGAGAAAGAGAGAATCAATTTTATTTATCTTTTCATCTGGCCTTTGTTTTTCTGACCCTTAGTTGTATATGTGGTGCTGGGGTTCGAACCCAGGCCCTTGTGCATGCCAGGCAAGAACTTGAACCACTGAGCCACTGCTCCAGCCCTTTATTTATTTATAAAGAGAGAGAAGGAGAGAGTGAGAAAGAATAAATTTTATTTATAAAATAAATAAAATTTCTGTTTCTCTGACACTTGGTTGTGTCTGTGGTGCTGGGGTCCTTGCACATGTCAGGCAAGTGCTGCAACCACTGAGTCACCACTCCAACTCCCTCTTATTTATTTCTTAATTATTTTTATTTTTAAAGAGGGAGGGAGAGAGCGAGAAAGAGAGAGAAAAAGAGAATCAATTTTATTTATTTTTCCATCTGGCCTTTGTTTCTCCAACATTTAGTTGTATATGTGGTATTGGGGTTTGAAACAAGGTCCTTGAGCATGCTAGGCAAGCGCTCCAACTGCTGAGCCACTGCTCCAGCCTCTATTTTACCTTATTTAGACAGAGTCTCCCTAAATTGCCCAGGCTGGACTTGAACTTTGCAATCCTCCTACCTCAGTCACCTGAGTAGCTGGGGTTCCATGCCTTCACGACCACATCCAGCCAATTACACTGATTTTTATTGTTTTAAGGACTTTTAAAATTTGATCACCTTTTCAGGTGTCTCATTATACACAATGATGATAAAATTTTAAACAATGAGAGAAAATGCCAAGAGCTCAAAGGAAAACTATGTAAAAATCTATCTGTGAGAATCATCAATTTTGTTAAATCCAGATAATACCAAAAACAAGATAAAAGTCTATGAACTGGGTGTGGTGGTACACCTCTGCAATACTAGCAGGAGGCAGGAGGATCACAAGTTTGAGGCCAGACTCCGTAATCTAGTGAGACCCTCAGCACCTTTGTAAGACCATGTCGAAAATAAAGAGTAAAAAGGAGAGCTGGAGCGGTTGCTCTATGGTAGAGTGTTTGCCTGGCATGTGCAAGGACCCAGGTTTGAACCCCAGCACCACATACACAACTAAGTGTTGGAAAAACAAACAACAACAACAAAGAAGAAAAACAAAATTGATTTTCTCTCTCACTCTGAAAAAAAGTAAAAGGATCTGGGAGTGTAGCTCAGTGGTTCAGCATCTCTGGATGCAATCCTTAGTACCAGGGAAAAAAAAAAGGGCTACAAGAATACACTAAGCAGGGGTGGGGGATTTAGCTCAGTGGCAGAGCACTTGCCTAGCAAGCGCAAGGCCCCGAGTTCGGTCCTCAGCCCTGAAAAAAAAAAAAAAAACACACACACTAAGTAACTTCATTGCTCAAAACTATTGGGAAGCAACTGGAGCAGTGGCTCAGTGGTTGAAGCGCTTGCCTGGCATGAGCAAGGAACCAGGTTCGAGGTTCAAACCCCAGCACCACATACACAACCAAGTGTTGGAGAAACAAAGGCCAAATGAAAAAATAAAGTTGATTCTCTCTTTCCTCTCTCTTTTTATTTTTTCTTTTTTTCCCCCTCTCTCTTTAAAAAAAAATAACTATTGGGAAAAAATAGTTTTAAATTGTTTCAAAATGGAACAGTTCTAGTTTTACATATAATTTTTTTCCATTTTTTTTCCAAAGAGAAAGGGGTGCTAAACCACTGAGGCACATCCTCAGCTATTTTTATTTTTTTATTTTGGAACAGGGTAATGCTAAATTGCTTAGGGCTTTCCTAAGTTGCTGAGGCTGGCTTTGAACTTGTAATCCTCCTGCCTCAGTCTCCCTAGTCTCTGGGATCAGAGGAATGTGCCAGAGCACCAGGCCAATCTAACATTTTTTATTTCCTTTTTTCTCCTTCTTCTTTTGTAACCTGACAATATCGTGTAGTTTATACTCATGAAATCACAGGACAAGGTTCTCAAATTTCATTAATTTCACTTTTATGGAACCATGAATATAAAGAATGAATGTTAAAAGCCCATTTGGAATTAAAACTCTAATCTGAATAGACAGAAGGCCTAAGGACAGTATGTTCACTGCATCATAACTTTTCTTTCGATCTTCCCATCAGGGTTGGACCAGTTCAATAAGGAACGTGGTTTCTGCCCCTAAAATAACTTGTAGGAAACTCCTGGAAACACCTTTAGAAAGGACAATCATAGGCTGAGGGTATATCTCAGTAGTAGAACACTTGCCTAGCATATGCAAGGCCATGGGTTTCACCCAGAGCACTGTAAGAAAAAAAAAGGAATTTGCTGAATTTATGATAAGTTAGAGAAACATGAAGCATAGGAAGCTGACTCAATTTCCATCTTCAATTTGGAAAACAGGAATATCAATATCTATATAGGAATATCAATATCATATATAAGAAGAAACAATTTGCTTGTATTTGCAAAGCACTTTAACACACTGATGTGGTGTCCAATATTTTTTCAAAAACTAATTTTAAGAGCTTTAGGTTTTTATTTAAAAAGCCCTCATGCACAACTGGGATTTTGTTTTTTAAAAAAGTACATTAAAGCTGGGTGTGGTGGCACACGCCTGCAATCCCAGTGACTCAGGAGGCTGAGGCAAGAGGATTGCAAGTTCAAAGTCAGCTTTAGCAACTTCAAGACCTTAAGCAACTTAGTGAGACCCTGTCTCAAAATAAAAAATAAAAATAAAAAGGGCTGAGGATGTGGCTGAATGGTTAAGCACCCTTGGGTTCAATCCCTGGTACCATAAACAAACAAATAAATAAATAAAGCAATTAAATAAATAATAGTAACATTTTTACATGTAATTTTCTAAGAGAGGCTCACTTCAAGGGGTGGGTGGGCTGTAGCACCGGCTCAGTGATTAGAGCACTTGCCTGGCATGCACAAGGACTGGGTTCAAACCCCAGCACGACATACACAACAGAGTGTTGGAGAAACAAAAACCAGATGAATAAATAAATTGATTAACAGAGGGAGAGAGAGAGTGGCTGGCTCACTGGTGTTACTTAACAAAAATTATTTTAAACTTTTAAAATATTAATGTCCTTTCACATTTACAGACACAACTTGTGGTGATCAATTTTCTCTTAAAATTGTATGAACTAAAATCAAATGGCATTAAGTTCCCCTGCAGAAGCAAGTTAAATAGACACAGGTGTTCCTCTTTTGGCAGACAGTTTCGATGATGTGGACAAAATAAAACCCTGACCTGGGGCTGGAGTGGTGGTTCAGTGGTAGAGCACCTGCCTGGCATGTGCAAGGACCTGGGTTTGAACCCCAGCACCACATATGCAACTAAGTGGAGGAGAGACAAAAACCAGATGAATAAATAAAATGAAATAGATTCTTTCTTAAAAAATAATAAAACCCTGACCTGTTATAAGCCTTTCAGCTGTCAAATCAAATAAGCAAACATGGCACTTACACATTTGCCCACTATAGTGTGCACACTTCCTACGTTCCTCAAGTCACCATTTCATGATCACCTTTTCCTAGTCACTATGCTGGCATTCAGACTTTTTGATTTTTAGAAAATTAATCTGAAGGATACTGGGATGAGCAAAGATAATGGCTTGTCCAATTTAAGTCATAACATATCTGTCTGTAAAATTGAGCTCTGGAAATAAAAAGCCACAAATAACTCTGACACAAATTCCAAACACAGGAAACTTAAGAGATATCTCTTTTCCTATTTTGCTTTGACCCATGCTATGTGAAATCAGGAGTAGAGCAAGGTGTGTTTTGACTCAAATACTTATAATACTACATTTCTTTTTTTTTTAAAGAGAGGGACAGTGAGAGTGTGAGAGAATCAATTTTATTTAGTTTTTCATGTGGCTTTCATTGCTCTGACACTTCGTTGTGTATGTGGTACTGGGGTTCAAACCCACATCCTTGTGCATGCCAGGCAAGTGCTGGAACCGCTGAGCCACTGCTCCAACCCATAATACCCCATTTCTAAAGCTCTGGGAACCACTCCACACACCAGGCCCAACAGCCCATCCTCCTGCCCAAGGAAGTTCAGGTGCCATCCAGAGTACTCTCTGAAAGGACTGTAAAGAAGCAGGGAGCTCTGGGACCAGATGCCCAGGCCTCCATTCCTGAAGTCCCTGCCCACCAACAAAGGGTAGCTTGCCCCTACTTTGCCCTGAAATTGCTAACATGCACATGCAACCTACCCACCCATGCTTCCCAAGCCCTGCTCATGCTCATGTCATGGCTCCAAGCATGTCATGAACCATACCCACTTGCAATAAGCCTTCCCTATGATCTACACCCCTCTTGTGAGCTTGTTATTCAGCAGTCCCTCAGCACCCAGACATTTGCACTTACTGAAATACTGCTTGTTACCGTTCTTACGCCGCTTCATTTGTGTGGGTTTCAGCTCCCAAATTACAAGCTGCTTGAGGGCAAGGAATGTGCCTTTTATCTCTTTTGAATCCCCCCACAATATCCAGAACAGTGCTCAGCACACAGCAGGTGCTCAAGGAATGATGGTGGTGGTGATGGTCATGGCTGGAAGTCAGAGGGTAGCTGAATCTCCATGTGTGGGTCCATCTTCAGTCACTACTGAGAGAGTCCCAAGGGGCAGATGATGTGACTCCCCTTCCAAACCACCTCCAATGCCCTGAGCCCACAGCCCTTCTGCAGGATACTTGCTCTCTAGGTTAATTTTAGAAGCCCTCATCACATCCTCTATTTTAGTAGTGTCCTTCTCCCCCAAAGGCTTGTGGGGAACACCCCTCTCTTTGGGGCACCATCCTTAACTTCAGTGTAATAAAGCGAGTCTGAGTGGCTAACAGAATACCTCCGAATTGAGAGAGTCACGGTTTCCTCATTTGTTTTAAGGGTGGGAATGAAGTGAACTGCCACCCGGCACTCCTTGAAGGCTTGACAGGAGGCGAGGGAGCCTCTGGCGGGGCGGTTGGCACCCAGGCGGTCCCTATCTTCTGGCGCGTTTGCACAAACGGAGGCAGAGGCCACAGCAGAGTCTAAACCCAAAACACACGGTCCAACCCAGCCTTGGGCTGAACACAACACTGGCATGGCATGTACGCAAAAATAGCCTTTTTCCTTTTTTCTCACCTAACTTGAGGGAGCCCCATGAGGAGTGTGGGTGGCAGAGGGCCTTGGGCTCATTTCTCTCCTTCTCTGGGGCGGTTTCCTCATCAGTAAAGCGCAGGAAGCGCAGTGCTCAGACTGATGATCCCAAAGGCGCCTCCAGTTCAAAAACTAGCGAATGCAGAAGATTCCAGATGACCTGTGGCACCCCGCCTCACGCCCTCTCTGTCTGGAGCACGACGCGGGATCCTCGCGGAACCAGGGAATATTAATACCTTATTAGGATGAAAGGGGCCCCCGTGACGCTGCGCCCTCCTCTGCCCGAGTTTCACAAACTACCGAGCTCAGCCGGGAACTGTGGGCTAGAGTGGTACTGGGAACCTAGACTCCGCCAGCGGCCAGGACGCACACACCCACCCGGCCTCCCTTCTCCCGAATCCACTGTCGCGCGGCCCCAGCTCACCGCTCCCTAAGCAGCAGCGCTCCCCCCGTGCGACCGCTGCAACCGCAGAGACCGAAGCTATGCAAGCGATCTGGACACTCCAAGAACTGCTGTCGGGTTGTGTACAAAGTCGCCATGGCAACGGGACGCTCCGGGGATTCCGGAAGTACGATGGAGTGGTGGCGGAAATTAAGTCCGCAATCCTCCGTCGAGGATACGGGTAAGGTCTGGACAGTATCGGGAAGACGGGAGATGTGGCCAATTAATCTAGGAAGACTGCAGCAGCTGTATACGCAAAGCCGTGGAAGAGGTAACTGGAAAACTAAGGCTTTGCATGAAGCAGGAAGCGGGGCTGTAAGACTTCCGGCGCATAAGAATTTGCCATTACGGCGGCCGCGCAGGCCCGTCCCATTCCGGCTCCGCGTGCTGGGCTGCGGTCGGCGTGCGCCTACGCCCCGCCCTGATTAGTGTGGAGCCGGCCGGCCAGGCCTGCGCAGTTGCGGCGGCCGGGGAAGATGGTGGAGGACGGCGCGGAGGAGCTTGAGGACTTGGTGCACTTCTCGGTGTCCGAGTTGCCTAGTCGCGGCTACGGCGTCATGGAGGAGATCCGGCGGCAGGGCAAGCTGTGCGATGTGACGCTCAAGGTACTGCGGGATGGGCGGCGGCTGGCTGTGAGAAAAGGGGCCGAGCGGGAAGAAAAGAGGGGCGGGTGACAGGGGAAGGGAGGTCCCGCGGGCAGAGCGGTGGAGAGAGAGGGTGGAGGGAGAGAGGTGCCGAGGGGAGAAGGGGATCGAGGCCAAGTCGGGCGAGGCAGAGAGACAGCTTTCAGCCCTGGGAAGGAAAGGTTGAGAGGTGCGCCGCCGAGGCCCTCCGAGTGGGAGACTCGGGGTGCCCGCCTCCTTTTTCTGTCACACGGACCGGAGGAAATGGACTTACAGCCCTCTTGGGAGGGAGGGGCGGTGGCTGGCACCGCATTCAGACAGGACCACTGAAGCATCTTCTCGTGCACGTGGAGATTTCTTTGTGCCCCTCCAAGTTGGCTGTGCTGCTTGCGTAGAGGCGAAGTCTTCTCCTTAGGTGTCATTGCTTGTCCTTGATTGTTAGATTACTACCTTGGCTCTTAAGCGCTTTTAGAATCGAGTCTAAACCTTTGGAGGAGGGCAGTTGCTCTAGCCCGCACGGGAAGACCCCACCACCATCACCACCCAAAGGCTGGGCTGATGAGCTGCCGGGAGAGGTATTTTAACCACCACTCCCTACCAGCATCTGGTCGCCGGAGCCAACACCAACCCCCTCGGTTGCTTGAGTCTTTTCCTGCGGAGACGCAGCTGTGTAGCTCCTTGGCCAAGCTGCTGAGCCATGTGGAGCGCTCCAGGTGGGGAGATGGTGCTGTCTGTGGTGTTTCCTATTGGGCTTTGGCTGGAACGCTTTCTGCATCTGAATGACCTCCCTGTTTAAAAAACAAAACAAAACTAAGCAGAGATCTTTTGCATTTGTTTTCTAAGTGGTTAAGGAAACTTTGCTTCTTCCTTTTTATTTGAGTCAGAGTGTTGGAGAGGGCCGAGTAGGATGATTAAGAGTTTGGCTTTGGAGACCAAAGGATTTGAATTTAAATCCTAGTTGTAACCTTGGACAAGTTACTTAGTCTCTCTAAGCCTCAATTTTCCAAAAGTAAAAATAGGCATGATTCCTAATTCTCCATAATAATGTGAGGTTTAAATGAGAAAATTTGTGCTGTTCTTTGCTTTTTTCCTGGCATAGCTTTTTCATCACTCTTACCACCTCCTGAAGGATTGGTTTTTCCAGGAGAGGAATGGAGTGACCTGAGAAAGGGGCAGGATCTTTTCAGGTGAGAGAGGCGAATCAAGGGGATTAAGAAAAATAAGCTGGACTTAAGCAGAGAAAGTAAAAATAAGAGGTTTTTGTCCACAGTGATAATATGTGAAAGATGTGAAGGCCACTAGAAATTTGTAAACAAAAGAAGGATGTAGTTGTGGCAGTAACATTTGGTGTGAGTAGAGACTGGTGAAAACCAGTAATAAGGGCAAATTTTTGGATTAAGTGTAAGCTGTAGGAGGCTGGCATGGTGGCTTAGCAGTTACCTTGCTTGCCTGGCATGCAAGAGGATGCAAGTTCAAACCCCAGCACCATGTACACAATGAAATGTCGGAGCAACAAAAGCCACGTGAAAAGCTAAATAAAATTGATTCTCTCTTTCTCTCACTGTCCCTCTGTCTTTAAAAAAAAAAAAAAAGAAAGATATAAGCTGTAATGGTGAACTAAGGAAAGCTCATGAGACACAGAGAAGCAAAAGGTGCATGACAGAGCGGAATGGTCACAGCTTATTTCTCTAGTACATTTCACCTCTACATTTAATGTAAATACCAAATATAGTAAACTTGTAATAAAACAAACACTTGATTTTTTTTCCAATAAAAATGCTTTCTGTTCATTCGAAGGGACAAGTAAATTATTCAGATGTTCTTCCAACGGACAGTGTCAGTCTGAATTACTGTTTCAAGAGTCAGGGACATAAGGACCAGTATAAAGTCCTGGGCTACAGCTGGAAAGAACTGTAAAGAGCAAATTGTTCTGTGAGTCCTGAAGAGTGTTCAGTGGTGGTGGGGCCAGGAAAAGGCCAAGCAGACCAGGCTCTGCTGCATTTCACTACTCCCTACAAGAGCTGCACTGTGAAATACATTCGCGCCACACACACACACACATACCCCGTCATACACACACATGCGCACGCAATAGAATTTTCCTCAAATTTCTGGCAATTCCAGACTGTTTTTCAAATAAACAGGCACTGAAAAGCTGATTAGAAGCTTTTTGGTATGTAATTATTTGTTGACTAGTGGGCCTCCCTGTAGGGCAGTGGATCTCAAACTTCAGCAGGCATTAGAATCCCTGATGGCCTTGTTAAAACTCTGGGTTTTTGCCGGGCATAGTGGCCTACGCCTATAATCCCAGTGACTTGGGAGGCTGAGGCAGGAGGATCACAAGTTCAAAGCCGGCTTCAGCAACTGAGTGAGGCTCTAAGCAACTTAGACCCTGGCTGAAATTTTTAAAAGGGGTTGGGGATGTGGTTCAGTGGTTAAGCATTCCTGGGTTTAATCCCCAGTAACAAACAAACAAACAAAAACTCTAGGTTTTGGAGCTCCCCGCTGAGTTTCTGATTCATAGGTCTGACATGGGCTCAAGAATATACATTCTGTCAGGTTCTGCAGTGATACTACTCCTTGTCTGGGATTACATTCTGAGAGCCATAGCTGTAGGATAATAGACCTGTCCTTTTCACTGGGGCTGTTTTTAGACTCCCTCAGTCTTCTAGGTGTCTTTCTAGGTGGTGATAAGTGGTTGTTATCATTCCAGGAGCCTTGTGGTGCAAGGGGACTTGGGGCTGTCCCTTCCATATGCAGACCTTGACTTAATCCCCATGGATGGTGCCACGTCCTTATCTTCATTGGTGCCCTATTTACCCAAGTCTGGAATCACTAGTTTATCTTGTTCAGAGAGTAAACCTCCAATCTTCTGCTGGGGCAGTGACAGAGCATTTGCCTGGTGGAGGGGACCAGTACTGCCTGTTTTGGGCCCCTCCTTATGACACACCTTCAGAGGAAACTGGTAACTCCAGTGGTTCAATTTGCAGTACCTTTATATCTACACTGCTCAGAATTCTCCACCTAAGTTGGTTATTACTTGTTTGTCTGCTTTTCATCTTCTAAATTTGTTTTTATTTCTTTTTTTTTTTTTTTTTTTTGGCTGGGTGGGGGGTTTCTGGGAATTAGACCCAGTTGTGCTCTACTATTGAGCTATATGCCCAGCACTTTTTATTTTTTATTTTGAGACGGGAGTCTCACTTAAGTTGCCCAAGCCAACCTTGAACTTGCAATCCTCATAACTTAGCCTCCCACGTTGCTAAGATAACAGATGTGTACCATCATACCTGACCATCTTTTAAAATTTTGTTGACTCTTCTGCTGTCTCTCTGCTTTTCCCTTGGGAGCTTCACTGACCCTTAGTCATTAGTCTGAAAGGCAGTATGATACAGGCTTTGGAGCCAGACTGCCTAGTTTTGAATACTGGCTCTGCTACTTCTTAGCTGTGAAAACTTAAACCCAAGTTCTTTAAATGCTAGTGATTCAGTTTTTTCTTCTGTAAAATGGGGATCATCACCTACTCGAGTGTTTAGAATTCTACTGGTTAATATAGTTAACGTACTTCAAACAATCATGTAGTAAATGCTCAGTAAGTAATAGATATTTATTAATAATAATTTATGTGTGTGTGTGTGTGTGATACTAGGGATTGATTCCAAGGGTGCTCTATCACTGAGCTACATCCTCAGCCCTTTTGGGGAGTGGGGGACAGGATCTTGCTAAGTTGCCCAGGCTGGCCTCAAACTTGGTATCCTCCTGCCTCAGCCTCCTGAGTTGCTAGGATTACAGTGTGCAATAATAATTTTTTTTTTGAGAGACAGGGTCACACTCTGTTGTGCTGGCTGGCCCCAAACTCCTAGGCTCAAATGATCCTCTTACCTTAGTTTCCCCTAGTAGCTGGGATTACAGGTATGCACCACTGTTGATGGCTTCTTGTTTTTTTTTTTTTTTAGGGCTGAGGACCGAACTCCGGGCCTTGCACATGCTAGGCAAGCGCTCTGCCACTGAGCTAAATCCCCAACCCCTGTTCATGGCTTCTTAACAACAATTTAATGAGGGACTGGAGTGGTAGCTTAGCAGTTAGAGTACTTGACTGGTATGCAGGAGGACCCAGGTTCGAACTCTAGCACCACATATCCAACTAAGCTTGGAGAAACAAAGGCTAGATGAAAAAACTAAATAAAGTTGATTCTTTCTCTCTCTCTCACTCTCTTCCTCTGTCTTAAAAAAATGAATTAAACCTTAAAAAATACTAATAATGATTTAATGAAATTTCTAAAGGGAGTGGAGATTAATGTGAATGTCCAATCTGCCGTTTTCAGTTGATCTTTATTGCCTGAAATGTTTTGGCTGATTTTGTCTGAACAAAATGTTCATTGCGTTAAAAAAGTTTGCAGACTGCAGCTCTGCTTCAATAGACTGCATTTTACATATGAGGGTCCAGGCCAGAAGGCGAAGGTCGCAGATTGAATTAGGTAGGAATAGGGTTAGACTAGGAGGGTCAACTGTCCGTTCATGCTCACTTGTTGCCTCTTCTGTCAGTGACAGTGACTGAACTGATTTCAACTACCGTGGGAATTTGAATTAATCCACCTCAGCTCACGGTGCTCATGCTTACTAACATATCATTTTTTCTGGTTTTCCAAGATTTAGAGAGAATGACAGGGAACATTCACAGACTAACCACATTCTCAAAATTCACTGCCAACACTTGAACCTAGGCTTAATTTTTTTTTTAATATTTGATATTCAAATACCTTGGGAACCTTTTGAATAGTTAAGTAGAGGCAAGACAAAAAAGAGTAATATATATATGTATATACATATATATTACTGTATATATATTTGTGTATGTGTGTGTATGTATATATATATATATATATATCAATCACATTCTGTATCTGTGGTAGCTTGAGCCTCTTGTCAGAAAAAACGGATGGTCCTTTATCTGAAAGATTAAGAGGATAGTAGTGCCAGAATTCTTGGCAAACTGAGGCATCAGGCTTGGTCTGTTTAGAGAGGTTTCTATGCATGCTCTTGTCCCCTCTTCTCATTTCATCTCTTCTCCTGAGGTAACAGAAGCCCATGGCTCAGGCAGCATCTATTAGGTTCATCTGGGTCCAGCCAGTTGGGCAGACTCCCCAGATTCAATGAGTATTCTTCTTATGAGGTCTGTAGCCACCAAATTTGTTTATTCTTCCCCTCAACTCACTCTCTTCCTTTTTCTAGATCTGTGAGAACAGAATGGGTGTGGGAGGATGTCACTAGACATTATTCACAAACCTATAAACTTAGGAGGGGGTTTTGTGTGTGTGTGTGTGTACGTGTGTATACGTATACGTTCTTTATTTTATAATCACTGATAAATGGTTCCTGAAATATCTATTGCCATCAGTCTTCTCAGCATTTCCCCAAGGTCCCAGCTGAGGTTTTGAACCAGGATCTAAATCCAGATACAGAATTTTCACTGAAACTGTCTTCTAGAGCTGCACATTTAAGTCTAAAATCTTGCCCAATTTGTTGTTGCCACTGGCTTTGTGATGAAAGAGTCCTTGGAGAAGCATGTTAGGAAATGAAATAAGGACTTGTTGATGCATGCCATTTTTGTTGTGTGTACTGTAGTGAGTTACACAGGGATAATTATAGAGCTAGGATAATCATATTAAAGGAGCCTCCAGAGGTCCTCTATCAAAGCCACTCATTGTGAAGATTTCATAACAAAAAACCTGAGGCTTAGTGCTATTAAGGGATTTGCCCAAGGTACCGAGATCCAACATAGCTGCTTGCATATTGGTGGAAGCAATGTTTTTACATCCTCTGTCAGATTACTCACCTGCCCCACTAATGGTATGAAGTGGAGCAGGGAACCATCTTCAGCATCATTTTTGAGCATGGAAAGCAGTGATGTGTATGGTTTTAGTTGAGAAGAGAATGCAGGTATTGTCTGGTAGTTTTCTGCACATGACTTCTTGACTCCTTTTGATTTGGAAATGACATTATATTGGAAAATTCGTGCTACTGAATATTCAGGCGTTCATTTCTGGGTTTTACCAGTGATTTTTTCAGGTAGTTGGGTTCATCTTCAGCCTTGTCTTTTTCTAATGAGCAATTAGAATGGAGAGGAGGAATCTGCTCTTTGAGGAGCAAAGCCCTTATGATATGAATTTCATATTCATCAAAAATTCTATTTTGATATCTTTCTTATTCAAATTATGTCTTGGGTAACTGTTAAATTTGGACACTGATTAGGTGGATGAGAGAGCTTGATGCTGCCTGACATGTAGGTGGAAAAAGAGTTGGAGGTGCAGTCCAGGAGATCTGTTACCAGCAGAGCCACATTCATGGGGCTTACCCTTAGGCTTCTGAAGCTTGGTAGGGTGAACGTGAGAAGCCTATTTGGGGATGCATCTTACCATAGCCAGTTATTGTTTGTGCATGAGACTCCTTTGTTTGCCCCACCTGGTTTAGCTTGATGGAAAAGAAGACCATATTGTTTTTCTAAAGGTGTATTCCTAGCATTTGCTAAACTACAAATATGACATCTATCTTCCTACTTCCAATTTGTTGAGTGTTGGCAGTCTTGTTTCCACTTTGGCATGGTACCAGCCACCTCCCTGTGGTTAGCTTAGGATGACCTTAGGAGGAATACCTAAACAGCGGATTACATCATTGCTTGTTTCAAGTTGGGAGCAAGAGGAGTAAACCAAGGTGTGTGTTGTGATCTAGGAGCTGGCAGGCATCGTTGTAAATATTTTAGGATTTGTGGGTAATACAGTTTCAGTTGTGGCTGCTAAAAGCAGCTATACACAGTACTTGAATGAAAAGGTGTGGCTTTATTCCAATAAAACCATTTACAAAAACAACTGTGAGCCAAACCCAGATGACTGTGGTTTATTGACCCGTTAATATTTCAATATGACTTTTTTCATATTTTTATTGGTGCATTATAATTATGCATAATTGTGGGATTCATTCTTGCATGTTCGTAACATGCACACAATAAAATTAATTTGGTCATATCATTCCCTAGTACTTCCCCTTTCCCTCCTCTTCTTCCTCCCTGGTTCCTCTACTCTACTGATCTCCCCTTGGTTTCCATGAGGTGCCCCCCCATGTAGCATTTGTAAAGTTTGCTTTTAGAATAGGTTGCGGTGCAGCTACTTTACTGCCCCAGACAGCAGGAGTTGTAAACATTTCTTACTAAAGAGTACCAATGAGAGACTGGAGGTGTAGCTCAGTAGTAAAGTGCTTGGGTGAGGCCCTGAGTTCAGTTCCTAAGCACTGCCCTCCAAAAAATGTACAGATGAACCAGAAGTGAAGAACTCTATTTCCAGACTACTGCAGGTGATCATGTCACATGACTACTGGTTGGTGAATGAATAACCCACAGAGGACAAGCTACTGTTAAATTCTTTAAATATCTTTAAAGTCTCAGTTCTGCTAGAGCTTGAAGCAGAATGTTTCCAAAGTGTTAACTGAAGACGCGACACTCCTTCTCTGTCTCAATTGAAACTGAGAATGTTTAGCAGCTTGCAGAATGGCAGGCCTGAGGAGACCATGATGGCTCCTACGTTCCAGTGGGACAGATCAGCTGTGTTCAGGGCCCTGAAGGTAAGGGTCAGAGTTTGGGCTTTTGTCAGGAAAAGTGGAGGATCAGTAGTTCCAATATGACACAGTACAGTGGTACGTCTGGGGAGTGCTGAATATCTATCTGATGAGAACTCAAAAATCCTTTAAAACATGAGCTGAAGAACAGAGGCATATATGAACCAGTATTCATAGCAACATTGTTCACAATAACCAAAAAGTGGAAGCAACCCGAGTCCCTCAATGAATAAGTGGAGCAAACAAAAGTACTGTGTTTGAGTGTAACGATTGCACGTAGATAAACACGCGCACACTTACAGCAGAGTCATTAGTCTTAAAAAGGAAGGGAATTCTGACACATGCTACAACATAGATGGCCCTTGAAGACACTATGTCAAGTGACAAACTATTCATAAAAGCACAAATCTTCTGTGATTCCACTTATGTGAGATGTTGGGAGTAGCCAAATTTACAAAGACAGAAGGTAGAATGGTAGGACCTAGAAGAGAGGAATGGAAAGTTATTATTTAATGGTTGCAGAGTTTCATTTTGGGAAGATGAAAAAGTTCTAGATATGGATGGTAGTGATGATTATAGAACAATATGAATACTAATGCCAGAGAACTATATACTCAAAAATGGTTAAAATGGTAATTTCATATTGTTTATATTTTATCACAATAAAAAAGAGATATAAGCTCAAGAAAACTTGTTAACCAGGCTGACAAATAAGATTGCTTATAGTGCTTTGTGACACCAAGAACAGTTTGTCTCTGGATCTGAACACACTAATCAGAAACATGATAATGGGCTAGAGAGGCGGCTCAGCAGTAGAGCACTTGCCTGGCATGTACAACAACCCAGATTCAAACCCCAGCAACACATACACCACTAAGTGTAAGAAAAATAAAAACCAGATTTAAAAGTAAATAAAATTGACTCTCTCTCTCTCTTACTTTCTCTCTTAAAAAAAAAAAAAAAAAAAGAGGGGCTGGAGCAGTGGCTCAGTGGTTGTGGTGCTTGCCTGGTATGTGCAAGGACCCTGGTTCGAACTCTAGCACCACATACACGCTAAGTGTTGGAACAGCAAAAATCAGATGAAAAACTAAATAAAATTGGTTCTCTCTGTCTCTCACTGTCCCCTCTCTCTTTAAAAAAAGAAAAAAGAAACATGATATTAAGGAGTAATCGTTCCTACTCTTTATTTTCTGTAGTATGTTGCCTTAGCTGTTAAAAATCAAATAAGCTCAGTCCTACAGTTGTACTTCATATTTTTATTTATTTATTTGTTTATTTATTTTGCCCAGGCTGGCCTTGAACTTTTAATCCTTCTGCCTCAGCCTCCCCAGTAGATGGCTTTACAGGTGTGTGCCACTTATAAATTATTTAATAGCTGCACTGAAATTGGTCAATTAAAAGGAATTGACTTCTGAGAGATAACACATTTAAGTGATGCATGTATGTCATGGACCTATTTTTCTTGACCAGTTTGTAAAATCTAAATGTCACAGTACCTCAGCCCTCGGTGTTGCTGTCCCGGGAAGGCGTATGAGCATCATCCACACATTAGAGATAACTTTCAAGTCTCTATTTCTACCCCTTATTTTTTTCTCAAGCAGTGACGTTCGTTTCTGTCTATGGATCATTATACCCTCTGTGTCTAAAATGAATCCTCTTGCCCTTCTAAACCATCTCTTGGTTTTCTTTGTGTAAGGATGGTACGCCTTCCATCTAGGCCTGTGTGATTGAAACTCTGGAATTGGCTTTGGCTCATGCTCTCTTTGATGTATATCTTGTGACAATTTACCACATTAGCAATTACATAATTATATGTAGTTTTATAACTCCAGAAGAGCAGGGCTGTGGCGGAATTATTTACCTAGGTGTCTGTACAAGAGATGGTTAGTAAACCACTGTTCTAATTGAGATCCTCTTCACTTTTTACCTAACCCAGGATTGCTTTAATTTTACTAGTATGTTGAAAAAATTCTTGTTGACTCTTTAGGGAATGATGCTTGTGTGGCCAGCAGATTGCTTGTTTCAGGTTTTCTCTGATCTTCTTCTCGTGCTCCTGGCAGCTTCCCATTTCACGTTGATCCGCAGTGCACGCAGTGGATCTGTCAGTGCCTTCCGTGTGCTGAGCACTGCTCTACATGCTGGGGGTGCATCAGTGAGCAGAGCATGCCACACCTCTGTGAATGTGAGCGTATGTTCTAGGGGAACAGCAGACAACACAAACAGGAAATTTCCAGTGGTGATAAACGCTGCACAGAAAGATAAAGCTGGACAAGGGACCTGCGAGTGCTGTTTCAGTTGGGGGGACCAGCGCAGCCTGTCTGAATAGAGATCTAAATGGAGGGAGTGATCCAGGAGGATAGCTGAGGGGTAGGTAGAGGAATAGTAAGCATGGAGGCCTGAAGCAGGAGCATGCTTGGTATTTTGGGGAAACAGCAGAAAGCTGGCATGGTAAAAATAGGATGACCAAAGAGAAAAGTAAAAGAATATGAGGTCAGAGAGGTAGTTTCCCCAGGCCCACTGTAGTTCCTTGCTTGAAACAGTGTGACTTAGTAAATACTTTGTGAATGTCTGGGGGCTATAGCTCTGCGGTAGAGCATGTGCTTAGCATGTCCACACGCAGAGATCGTCGTTTGATTCCCAGCTCCAAAAGAAACAAAAAAAACTTTTATGAATGCATGAAACTACGCAGTAACTATTCACTTATTTGTCTGAATGAAGAGTCAGGGCAGAGGGCTGGAGCGGTGGCTCAGCGGTTAAAGCTCTTGGCCTGGCGTGCACAAGGGCCCAGGTTCAAACCCCAGCACCACATACACAACGAAGTGTCAGAGAAACAAAAACAAAAAATTTGTTTTTGTTTTTGTTTTTTTTTTTTAAGAGAGAGGGACAGTGAGAGAGAGAAAAAGAGAATCAGTTTTATTTAGTTTTGCACGTGGCCTTTGTTGCTCTGACACTTTGTTTTGTACTTAGTGCTATAGTTTGAACCCACATTCTTGCTGGTGTCAGGCAAGGGCTGTAACCGCTGAGCCACTGCTCCAGCCCCTCTCTCTAACTTAAAAAAAAAAAGGAGAGGGGTAGGTGGCTGGAGTGGTGGCTCAGCAGTTGCAGTGAGTTCGAACCCCAGCATCATGTACACAACAAAGTGTCGGAGCAACAAAAGCTATATGAAAAACTAATAAAAATTGTTTGGTTTGTTTTTTAGAGTCAGGGCATAGGGTGAGGGTCACCTAAAATATAGAAAGGTAGGATGCATTCTCCACAGTTCATGAAGACAGCGCAGCGTTGCACTGCTTTTCCTCCCCGTACTGTCAGGAGAGATGTGATAATAGCCAGAGCAAGAAAGACTAATTCTGCCTGGCTCTTGAAGGACATTCTGTGTGCAGTGAAAATCAGAAGTTAGAGACTTGTCAGAGGAGCAGGAAGTGGAGCAGAGCTGCTCGGTTGTTAGTGGTTTAAAAGGTGCCTTTACATCGTGTTGGGGAAACTCTTTTTCTTTGTTTTTGGATTACCCTGTAAGTTCTCTGGCTGTACTGGGGAGTGCAGGAGCAACAGGTGGTGGCTAGTTTTCTGTAGGATTTAGGAAAGGACTGCTGATTTAACTGAATCTCTGATTATTCTAAGCTGCTCATAGAAATCTCTTGCTGTCCCTGCTGACTCAGACGCAGGAGCGAAGAGCTTAAGGATTTCTGTTGTTGACAGCCTCTTTGGATTGACTTTTCCAGGACAGCCAACTGAGTATTTAATATTCAGGGGCCTCCAGACTTGGCCCCTCTCTGCCCTTCTTCCCTAGTTGCCCATGGTCTCCTGCATCAGCTGGCTTTCTCTTCGACCGGGGTGGCTTCTGCTGTAGCATTTCTTTGCTTGGAGTATATGCTCATTTGCCGGGCAGAGTCCTCTTCAGGCTTCAAGGCTCCCTATGTTTTCTCAAGGGGAGAGAAATGCCGAAACACTCCGTCCTCCGTTCTTAAGCACTTTGCGTTTGCATCTGTTTAATATCGCCACAGGTTTACACACCTGTCTCCGTGATAGCCTGTGTGTTTCTGTTTGGCAGAGGCACATGCCATCTTCTTTGCTTTGCCCTGTTCTTTCACAGTGGAGGACTGCGTGAAGTTTCATCTCTGAGTACTGTCTGCTCCTGTTTCTTCGCGTATAGTTAGTTGCTCCCTCTTCTGTTGTACCTTTTTTTTTTTTTTAATTAGAGAAGGACATTGAGAGAGAGAGAATAAATTTTTGAGTTTTTATTGAGTTTTTCACATGGCTTTCGTTGCTCTGACACTTGGTTGTGTACGTGGGTGCTAGGGTTTGAACCTGTGTACTTGCACATGCCAGGCAAGGGCTATAACTGCCAAGCCACCGCTCCAGCCCCTCTTCTGTTGTACCTTAATCACTCTTCTCTCTAGTGCCTGGGAGCCTGTTGGAAATGCAGAGTTTCAGACTCCACCTCTGACCTTCTGAACTAGAATCTGGTGATTCTTATCCTATGCACATGAAGGTTGGAGTAGTATTGCCTGCACTTTGCTCCCGTCTTGAGGTTGAGCTTGTGAAGCAGATGAACTATGTATTGTCTAGCATGGTTCTCGACATGGTTCAAGAGCTCAAAAGCGTTGGCTGAATTATCTTAAAAGGCCATGGTTTGGGGCTGGAGTGGTGGCTCAGCAGTTATGGTGCTTGCCTGGCATGTGTGAGGATCTGGGTTCAAACCCCAGCACCATGTACACAACTAAGGGCCAGAGAAACAAAAACCAGGTGAATAAATAAAATTCATTTTCTCTCTCTCTCTCTTTAGGAAAAAAGAAAGAAAGAAAATAATAGAAGGAAGAGCATAGGGAGCAGGGCAGACTTCCTCCAGAGTGGGAGAAGGAGGAAGGAGGCCTCAGAGCAGGGGCCTAAGGAGCTGATGGGATTCCCTCTTTTTATATTCTCTCAATTGTTTCTCTTCCCCCATACTTAGGGGCGGGGCGCGGAGGTCCAGCATCTTCATCAGCTGCTCAGTCTGTGCCCAAACACCTTTTGTTAAGGAATGTAGCACCTTTGTTCTTGTGTGTCGCGTTGATATGCATATGCTTATCTGGAGCTGGAAGGCTCTGCTCTTTGTCCTCCTAAAGAAAAAGGACCAATTTTTTTTTCTTTTTTTTAGGAGAGGGACAGTGAGAGAGAGAAAAATAGAGAAACAATTTTATTTAGTTTTTCGTGTGGCTTTTGTTGCTCTGACACTGGTGCTGGGGTTTGAACCCACATCCTTGCAAGGCAAGCGCCTTAGCGGCTGAGCCACTGCTCTAGCCCCCCAATTTCTTTTTTATTGACTGAAAAATTCCAACTACGCTGGCTGCCTGGCTTTTCCCCTCTGGCTTAGTGTCACCAGGGCCTAAGGGACCTTACACCAAAGGAGTGGCAGTTAGTTACAGTTCAGAGGGTTTGTGACCGCTCAGTGGAGAAGATGGCATTTGATGGATACCTTGCAGAATGAGTAGAACTTTGACAGACAGATGTGATGGGAGGAGGCATTCCAGGATAGTAGAAAATCTGTTCAGAGGCCTAGGGATGAAAGTAACATGATTTTCTCAAGTGAGTAAGACATAGAGGAGCAACAGGGAGCGTGAGATGGGAGAGGTGGGTTGAATGCAAACTGTGAGCTTGAATTCTCATGCTGAGGAGTTTGGACTAGTAATAAAAGCATCTTCAGGGCTGGAGCAGTGGCTCAGCAGTTGTGGCGATTGCCTGTCATGCGCAAGGATGCAGGTTCGAACCCTAGCACCACGTATACAACGAAGTGTTGGAGCAACAAAAGCCACATGAAAAACGAAATAAAATCGATTCTCTCTGTCACTCTCTCTCTTTTAAAAAATAATCTTCAGATCACTTGTTGGTATAATTCATTATTCTTTGGTTCCTGGGACTCTGTCCTTCCATCTTCCTCCCTCTCGTTCCACATACTGCCTTGCTGAATATGGGTAGTGGCAGTGGGGGAGGACTTGGAAGAGATGGGGACAGTCCTGAATGTATCCACCAGCTCTTTATGTGGGATTATTAGCCACAGGTCTTTTTTTTTAGTGTCAACTGGTCAGCCACTTCCTCTCTCACCCCCTTCTGACACTACCCACTGGGGCCCTTTAAAGCAGAGACTAAAGCTCCATCAATAGAGTGTGTTTTAAAATGCTGTTGTCTCTGGTGAAGACAAAGGTCCAAGGAGTTCCCCAAGGAGAGGGGGGACCTCAACTCAGGACCAGCATGGTCCTTGGCGTATGTGACACAAAAAAGCATTTCATTACAAGCCAGACAGAGGCATAGACAGAGGTTTATTTAGAAAAGGTAGATATACATTCAAAGGAGAGTGTGAACCATCTTAAGAGAGAGAAGCAGGGCTGGAGTGGTGGCTCAGCAGTTTTGGCGCTTGCCTGGCAAGCACGAGGACCCAGGTTCAAACCCCAGCACCACATACACAACTAAGTGTTGGAGCAACGAAAGCCATGTGAAAAACTAAATAAAGTTGTTTCTCTCTTTCTCTGTCTCTCTCACTGTCCCTCTCTCTTTTTAAAAAGAGAGAGAGAGAGAAGCAGCTGCCACGTGGGCTGGGGGTCCAGTATTTATAGAAGGGCTGCATCAGGGGCTGGACTGGAGGTGGGTCCAGGATGGGATTGCACAATTTCATGCCTGCGCATTTCCTCAGTTTACAAGGGCGCAGGCCACGGGCGCACAGGCCATAGACGTGTTGCTCAGGTTTTACAACTGTGCTTTTCACATCTCAGTGCTTAGAGGTGTTTCCCCAAGATTCAGTATTTCTCTTTATTTATCCTAAATCCCTATCTCACTCTCAAAACCTCAAACGCTTGCCTTACATGCACAGAGACATACCCCAGCACCACATACACAACAAAGTGTCAGAGCAATGAAAACCAGATGAAAAGCTAAATAAAATTGATAAATTGATTCTCTCTGTCTCGCTGTGTACCCCGTGTATTTGTACTTGCCATCAGTTTCCCAGTCCCACAGGTTTATGAGCACTGATGATTTCTGCTTATGGATGGATGAGCACACCTCGGCTTATGTTTTGGGCTGGCAGGAAGGCCATCAACATTTAAGGGGAGAGGACACTACCTCTCACCGTTTCCTTACATGCCGCCTTGTTAGAAACCAACCCAAGCAAAGTAGCTAGTGTGGCTTGTTCATTTCTTCAGGGCTGCTTTGCACTGTTAGCCTGGAAATCAAGCCCTCCACAAGTTGGCCCTAAGCCTTGCCATCTTTTTCTTGAGTCTTTTACTTCAAGCTAACAAATTTCAGATGAGGTCTTTGCCGCCTTTGACTTCCCACATTAATGGTTCCAGCAGTCCTGAACAAGAAGGTCAACAGTTAAAAAAAAAAAAGAGGTAGAATTCAGCAGAAATTTGGTGACTTGTTTATACTCCAGTGCAGGACCAAAAGCCTTTGGGTTCATTAAGTACACTTGTACATGAGGTGCTTTGTTAAGGGCGAGGATACAGCCTGCCTTTCTGTGGGAAGACTCTTCAGCCCAAATGGAGGGAAATTCATTGGTGACAACGTAAAAATGTGTCTTAGTGGAGACTTGGACCAAGTGCTACACGAATGGGAGGGCAATCTGTCTGGAAGTAAGGGGGGGTCCCTCAGAACAGGCAGCATTTGAGCTGGATCTTCCTGAATAAGGAATAATTCACTGGGCAGAAAAATGGGGCATAAGGATACAAGCAGAGGAACAGAGTAATTTGGGAGATTGCTGGCAGCTCAGAAGAGAGGCGTGCAGAGAGATACAACTGGGTGAGATAGAATAGGACCAATTTAGGGTTTGGACTGGTTTATAAAAAGTAGGCCCCCCCCAAAGTAATGGGTACTGACTTGACCAGACTCAATTATATGTTGGGTTGACCCATTCAGAAGCTTCATTTCATTTGTTCAACAAATAGTGTTCATTGCCAGACTGTTTCAGAAAAGATGAAGTATACAAAACTTGCTCCCTTGGTAGAACTCCTGTTTCATTAATAGGTACATTATGGGGCTGGATGGTGGCTCAGTGGTTACCCGCTTGCCTGGCATGCACAAGGACCCAGGTTCAAATCCTGGCACCACATACACAATGAAGTGTTGGAGCACCAAAAGCCACATGAAAACTAAATAAAATTGATTCTCTCTTTTAAAAAAAATATAGCAAATATCACTACATATAGGTAATCATAATTATGAAAGGATAAAAGTGAATACCATAAATAGCTCTACCTAAATAAATTGACAACTTTGATATAATAGATAAATTTCTTGAAAATGACAACTTAGGATTTGGTCCCCATCACTGCAAAAAATATTTACATATATATACACATGTATATAATGTGCGCGCGCACACACACACACACACACACACACACAGGGCTGGAGTGTAGCCCATTTGGATTCCAGGGCTCAGGGTAAAAAAATAACACAATGCAAAACAGGCATGCTCCTATAATCCTAAGTATTTGGGGAAGCTAACGCAGGAGGATTGCAAGTTCAAGATTAGCCTGGGCAACTTAGCAAGACTCTGTCTCAAAATAAAATTTATAAAAAGGGTTGGAGATGCAGCTCAGTGGTACAGCATGCCTGGATTCATTCTCCAGTACTGCCAAAAAAAAAAAAAAAAGAATATATGTATATGTGTATGTACATATTTAATAGATAATAATGGACTTAAAATTTATCTATTTTATTGATGTAAGAAAAATTTGAAGGAAGTGAATAGAAAATCATAATGCCTTCTGCTTAGTCTTTGATAACCTTTTCTGAATTTAGCCTAGAGGACCTGTAGTCCATTTGACTATAATTTTTGTTTTGCTTTTGAACTGGGTCTTGCACTTGTCAGGCAAGCGCTGTACACTGAGCTACACCCCCAGCCCCACTTTTAATATAGTCTCTAATGATACTGCCATCTTTTCTCTGGGGTTATTTTCATAGGGAACTGATGATTTTCTGGGCTGCTACTTCTGATTTTTTAGAGATTGTGAGGACAGGTGCATATTTTAGCTACTTCTGATTTTTTAGAGATTATGAGGACAGGTGCGTATTTTAGCTACTTCTGATTTTTTTGGAGATTATGAGGAGGACAGGTGGGTATTTTAGCTTAACAAATCCTTGCTGAGCTGGTCAGTGGATGTACATGACCCTTATTATCCTCGAGAATTTGAGATCTAGTAGTAGGAAAAAAACAATCAAGTACAGCATTTTGGATTAAGGCTTCACCTCTCAAACGCAGAATATTGCTGGGATAGGTGGAGGACTGGTTGATATCTGAGGTAGGAAAACACATGGTTCAAGGCTTCCCCATGCAACCTACTTCCTACATTTCTTTCTTTTCTTTTCTTTTTTTGGTACCAGGGATTGAACACAGGGTGCTCTGCCACTGAGCAACATCCTCAGCTCCTTTTGTTTTTTGAGACAGGGTATTGCTAAGTTGCAGCCTGGCCTTTAACTTGGTGATCCTTCTGCCTCGGCCTCCCGAGTAGGTAGGATTTACCTCCTATATTTCTTTTTTCTTTTATTTTTTTCTTTTTCTTTTTTTTTAAGAGAGGGACAGTGAGAGAGGGGGAGAGAGAAAAAAATCAATTTTATTTAGTTTTCCATGTGGCTTTTGTTGCTCCAACACTTCATTGTGTACGTGGTGCTGGGGTTCTAATTCGCGTCCTCATGCAAGCACTGTAACCGCTGGGCTACCGGAAGCTGTGGACTGTTCATGCTGGTCAGCAAGGAGAGGCGGGGTCTTAGATAGGGAGCAGCACCTTCCCCTTTCTAGAGAATGTGTTCACTTCCATCTTGCCAGTATTTGTTCTGTGTCTAATGAGAAGAAGGCAGCAAACGTTCTCTACAAAAGAACAGATAGAAACTGTTTTTAGCTGTGTGAGCCATTGGTCACTGTCACAGCTAGTCAGCTTTACCATTCACTGTGCATGTCTGTGTTCTAAGGAAATTTCATATATGGGCACTTAGATTTGAATTTCACATGCCATGAAATATGAAGATACTTTTAATCCCTCCAACCATTTAAAAATGTAAAAGCTATTCTTAACTCATAGACCATACTAAAATAGGAAGCAGGACAGTTTTGGCCAATAGGCCTGGTTTGCCAGTTCCTCTAAAAGGTCTTTAAAACAATTTCAATAAAATTCTAAATTTGCACATATCCCTTTTATTTATTTACCAAGCTCTATTATACTACTGAGGAAATTAAGGAACAGAGAAGTTAAGTAACTAGCTCAGGGTTACACAGCTGGTAAACAGTGGGATCCAGATTTGAATCTGAGTAGTTTGTCTCCAGAGTGCCACTTCTTATTCTCCTTGATATACTTTCTCTCTTAAATATTCTATACTCATGGCCGGATGAGGTGGTGGATGCCTGTAATCCCAGCAGTTTGGGAGGCTAAGCCAAGAGGATTGCAAGTTCAAGGCCAGCCTCAGCAATTTAGCAAGACCCTATCGCAAAATAAAAAGATCTGGGGATATATCTCAGTTCTAAAGCACCCCTGAGTTGAATTCTTCATACAAAAAAAATTATATTTAGTGACTATGGAACCTAAAGGAATTTTAATTCATCCCTTCTACTCTATTTTATTTTATTTATTTCCTTTAATTTGATTTTACTGAGACAGGGTCTCACTGTGTTGTCTAGGTTGTTTTCAAACTCCTGAGCTCAAGATTCTCCTGCCTCTTCCCTCCAAGTAACTGGGACTACAGCGGCATGCCTCCACTCCCAGCTCATTGCTTTTCCATTTTATAGATTCATTTTTATACAACTTCATAACCTATATGACTCAGTTTTGTGTCTCAGCAAAATGATAGATTGCTGTTTATTATGCAATTTCAGCATCCCTTATGACTACATAAAAGCTTAGTCTTAACCCCACCTATCCCAAGGGGGGTTCTGTCTGCAGGCTGGGCACTTAACTGTTTATGGTTTTATTTATGTTCATTGTGAGTTCCTTGAAAGTAGGAACAATAGCGTCAGCATGTTTTTCATCAAAGAGAAGTCTATTCTGGACGTATCTTTTGCTTTCTTTGGGAACACCTCTATCAGATTACTGGCAACTCAGATTTTAACCTACTGCTTTTGCTGCTTAAATATGCAGCTGGTTGAATATTGAGCCCACCTGCCTATGTCAGGGAACAGAATTTGTGGTATCACACTGCACTCTCCCTGTTGATCCAAAGATGCCACCAAAGCAGGGCTGGGAATGAAACGTTTCTTAGTCCTTCCCAGGAAAGAAATGAGAAGTGGTGTGTGTGTGTGTGTGTGTAGGTAGGTAGGTAGGTAGGTAGGTAGGTGGGGAAGGGAGATGAAGTTGAAACCGAGGCAGACAATGAGTGTTTGCAATTTCTGGTTCCTTTTGTTTTTTCATAGTCGTAGATAGTACTAACCAGGAGGGACCTCAGAGCACCTCTGATGCAGGAGTTCCCATGCCACAGGGTTCCCTAGAGTTATTGCCCTCAAATCCACAGTTATACCAATCCATAGGCTGGATAAATATCTTTTACCGTGTGTACAGTTACTTTTCAAAGGTATGTGGATGCCATCACAATAAAAAACAAGAGCTCTTCTAAATTCATGTTGAGCTACTGTCATTAGCACAAAGAATATGTTAGGAAACCTGATTCAGTTAAAGACCCTTATTTTGCAGATAAATAAACTGAGGCTCAAGGGTAGGGAAGAGATTTCCCTGGGTCAAATAGAAAGTTACCAGTTGGGGGCTGGAGCAGTGGCTCAGCAGTTATGGTGCTTGCCTGGCATGCGCGGGGACCCAGGTTGAACTAAGTGTCAGAGCAATGAAAAACTAAATAAAATTGATTCTCTCTCTTTCTTTCTCTCACTGTCCCCCCTCTCTCTTAAAAATTGCGGGTGCATGCCTGTAATTCTAACAACCTGGGAGACTGAGGCAGGAGGACACCAGTTTGATGCCAGTCTGGGCATCTTAGCAAGACTCTGTCTCAAAATAAAAAATAAAAATGGCTGGGATTTGGCTCTGGTAGATCACCCCTGTGTTCAATCCCTAGTGCCAGAAAAAACAAATAAACTTTTTTTTTTTTTAATATATCAATTGCCTGAGAACTGAAACTGGGAAAAAAGAATGTTACCTACTGGGTTCTTCTTAAACTCTCAAGCATAATTTCTTCTCTTTCACAAACTACTGCTTGACTCTGGGCAAGCTACTTTACTCCAAATCTTAGTTTCCTCATCTAAAACGTGACTCACAGTAGATACCTATTGCAGAGGGTCACGGTGACGACTAAAATGGGAAAATGTGCATAACGGGTACTTGGCATAATCTGTGGCATTTAAAAATAAATAATGACAATAAATGACCATCTAGTTTATTTTTAAGTAACTTTTTTTTACTAAGATTATAGATGAAGCTGGGTGCGATGACGGTGGCACGTGCCTGTAATCCCAGCAGCTCAGGAGGCTGAGGCAGGAGGATCACAAGTCAAAGCCAGTTAGTGAGACCCTGTCTCAAAACAAAATTTTTTAAAAAGGATGGACTTGAGCGATGGCTCTATAGTTACAGCACTTGCCTGGCATGCACAGTGACGCAGGTTTGAACCCCACCACTATGTACCAAGTGAAATATCCAAGCAACAAGAACCAAATGAAAAACTAAATGAAATTCATTCTTTCTTTCTCTCTCTTAAAAAAGAAAGAGAGAGAGAGAGAAAGAAAGAAAAAAAGAAGAAAAAGGTGGGCTGGGGTTGTGGCTCAGTGGTTAAGTACCCTTGGGTTCAATCCCTGGTACCCCCCAAAAAATACAGATGAGAGTATTTGGATTTTTAAAAGCTTTTCACAAGCGTGTAATCTCACAAGACTGTGAAATTGAAAGGTCCAGGAACATCCTAAACATCCTTAGGTGGTAGGTTCTTACTCTTTATGATAAACTAACATATGCCTCCTTTTAACTTCTAGATCTGCCTCCATCCATGTGATAAACCCCTCGAGGACTTGAGGACAACCATCATGTCCCCTCTAAACTCTCTTTTCCAGACTAACTATCCTTCAGCCATTCCTTATAGGATGGAGCATCTTGACCCTCCCTAGCTTGGTCTAGTTAAGAAGAAAGATTTTATTTCAGAATTCTGGAGTAGCTCCAGAACTGGAGGCACCAAATACTGAAAACAGGCGGATGAGTTCAACATCTACACAAAAAAGCAGTTAGAGGCCTATAGCCTGCTATCTCAGGAGGCAGGAGTTTTAGTCTTAGACCTTGAACCTGAGGCTCCTTTTTTTTTTTTTTTTTAAAGAGAGAGGGACAGTGAGAGAGACAGAGAAAGAGAGAATCAACTTTATTTAGTTTTTCACATGGCCTTAGTTGCTCCAACACTCAGTTGTGTACGTGGTGCTGGGGTTTGAACCTGGGTCCACGTGCTTTCCAGGCAAGCACCGAAACTGCTGAGCCACCGCTCCAGCCCCAGAACCTGAGGCTCCTAATGCAAACTACCGCACATAGGAGGGTGGGGGTGAGGCAAAACCGAAAACAAGGGCTTTAAGATGAAGTTCTAAATAGTGAATGGTAGTCCCATCCCTCTTTCTCATGTAGTTTCCAGAATGTCTGAAGCAGATATTCCCATGTAAGAGATTGGGAAAGACACTAGCCACTTCCAGGGGTCCTCAGCAAAATGTCAGACTTTTGCCTGATCACTCTGATGTGAAGTCCACAAGTTGATAAGTGTAGTCCCACACACAGCTTTCAAACAGCTTTAAAAGTCTGAACAGATAGCCAAATGTCATTAGACATCAAGAAAAAGCCTCTAGGGGTTACAGCGCGTGCCCGGCATGCACTAGTATAGGGGTTCAAACCCCAGCACCTACGTACACAACTAAATGTCAGAACAACAAAAGCCGTGTGGAAAACTCAATAAAAATTGATTCTCTCTGCCTCTCTCTCTCTCTCACTGTCCTTCTCTCTCTTTTTCTTTATTAAATCTTTTTTTTTAAAGAGAGAGGGACAGTAAGAGAGACAGAGAAAGAGAGAAACAACTTTATTTAGCTTTTCACATGGCCTTCGTTGCTCCAACACTTAGTTGTGTATATGCTGCTGGGGTTTGAACCCAGGTCCTCGTGCTTGCCAGGCAAGCGCCGAAACCGCTAAGCCACCACTCCAGCCTATGTCCTTCTCTCTTAAAAAAAAAAAAAAAAAAAAAAAAAAAAGCCTCTAACATAAAGGACATATCAAAACAGATGGGAAAAAAAATACCTGAAAGGAAACAGTAAAAGCAGGGTGGAAAAAGAAGAAAAAGCATTTAACTAACATACCAAGAGAAAATCTCACATTGACAGACAAACATGATTCTTTTTTTTTTTTTAAAGAGGGACAGTGAGAGAAAAAGAGAGAAACAGCTTTATTTAGTTTTTCAAGCGCCCCAACTGCTGAGCCACCGCTCCAGCCCCCAACAAGATTCTTATAAAAAAATTTTTAAAAAAGCTACAACCCAGAACGACTGAAAGATAAAGTTCCTAGATAATAGAGCAAATGAAAGATAAAATGAGTGAGAACAGATGAGAAGAATATAGGATTATTCCAAGAGATCCAACACCTGGCTAATAGAGGTTTAGAATAAGAAAACACAGATGCTAGAAAGGAGTAAATTATCAAAGAAGCTGTATGAAAAGACTTTTCCAGACCTGAAATAATATCTATAGATTAATAGAGCACAACGCGTGAAAGAAAACTAAGTGTTGTACCAAGGTACAACACTGAAATTTCAGAACTCCTAAGATTAGAAAATTCTAAAAGCTTCCAGAGCAGAGAAAACACTCAGAGTTTATATTCAGAATGACATTAGATTTCTCAAAAGCAACAAATTAAAAGTCACTTCAAAAATTTTTACAGAAAGGGGGCTAGAGCAGTGGCTCAGCAGTTATGACACTTACCTGGCATGCACGAGGACCCAGGTTGGAACTCCAGCACCACATGCACTACTAAATGTTGGGATAACTAAACCAGATGAAAAAATAAATGAAATTGATTCTCTTTCTGTCTCTCTCACTCACTCTCTCACTGTCCCTCTCTTTAAAAAAAAAAAAAAAAGATTGGGGCTGGAGCAGTGGCTCAGCGGTTTCGGCGCTTGCCTGGCAAGCATGAGGACCCAGGTTCAAACCCCAGCACCACGTACACAACTGAGTGTTGGAGCAATGACGGCCATGTGAAAAACTAAATAAAATTGTTTCTCTCTTTCTCTGTCTGTCTCACTGTCCCTCTCTCTTTAAAAAAAAAAAATTATAGAAAAAAAATTCCCAGCTTAGATTTTTTTTTTAACTAGCCAGACTGTCACCCAAGTGTGAGGGTGGTAGAGCTGTTTCCAGACAGACTGTACAAATACTGTGAGAAACAGGAAGTCTGTCCGTTTTCAGAATGTACTCTTTGCTTAAGGTTCATATATTAAGGGAGCCATCTTAGCTGGGGGACCATGTGGTCAGAGATAATCCGTTTTTAAATTCCTTATCAAATGTCCCATTACACCCATAGCTCTTTTCTGTACCCTCCCCAATTTTATGTTACCCAGTCGTGCAGACTGTACCACTGGGCTCCTCCAGTCGGAGTGCAGGGCAGGACTGCAACAGGTTGGAGACATCAGCAGGCGGACTGCCCGCCCAAGGGTGCTTGCTCATTGGATCTCCTTTGTGAGCACACTCTGTTTTCCAAAGTGAAGTCTGTCTTGCTCACCCGCTTCTGGGCACGTGTTTGATTTTCTTTTTTTCTTTTTTTTGAGAGAGAGGGTTAGTGAGAGAGAGGAGAGAGAAATTAAAAAACAACTTTATTTAGTTTTTCATCTGGTTTTCGTTGCTCCAACACTTAGTTACGTATGTAGTGCTGGGGTTTGAACTTGGGTTCTTGCACATGCCAGGCAAGTACCATAACCCCCAAGCCACTGCTCCAGCTCAGTGTTTGATTTTATTTTTCTTTTCTTTTTTAAAGAGAGAAGGACAATGAGAGAGAGAAAGACAGAATCAATCTATTTAGTTTTTCATGTGGTCCTTGCTGCTGGGATACTTGGTTGTGTACGTGGTGGTGGGGTTCGAACCCATGTATTCAAGCATGCCAGGAAAGCGCCATAACTGCCGAGCCACTGCTCCAGCCCCAATGTTTGATTTTCTTAAAGCACCTTGGTAATTTTTAATAATTTTGTTTCTAACACCCCATACTAGAAGATCTATCCTCCAGAACAGGTGAATAAATAAGGAAGAGGACTGAAAGGATCCAGGAAACAAGTGTTCTAATATAGGTTAGGAAAAGGAAACCCCTGGGAAGAAGGAGTTCTAGCCAAGATATCTCTACAAATAGACAACTAATTGATGGAGTTCACAAGTGAGCAAATTAAGAGGGAAAGCACATCATAGAAGAAAGGAAATCTAACAATGTTTTTACATCTTGACTTGGTGAACAATAATGTTCAGACCTAATTACCTCTTGATTTAACAAAAGTTTGACCTAATTATAATTGAAAAGATCGGAAGAGTTTGTTAGGTGGTATATGAAGAGGATGTCAGAACAAAATTCTAGTCTTCCATAACAGGAATTAAACTAGTAACATAATACCTATCTTTTCTGCATAACAGTTACCAGAAAACAGTACATTAAAACAGCAGATATTGATTACCTCAAAGCTTTTGTTAAAAATAGAGTAGATGGGGCTGGAGCTGTGGCTCAGCAGTTACAATGCTTGCCTGGCATGTGTGAGGACACAGGTCCATACCCCAGCACCATGTACACAAAAAAGTGTGAGATAATGAAAGTCACATGAAAAACTAAATAAAATAGATTCTTACCCCCCCCCACACACACACGCTGTCCCTCTCTCTCTTTAAAAAAAAAAATACAGTACAGCCACTTAGAGGTCTCTCATGAGGTCACAGTCCAGATGTTAGCCACTGCTGGGCTGGCTAGAGGCTCTTCTTCCAAGCTCAGACAGGTAGCTAGAAGAGGAGGCTTCAGTTCCTCTTCACAGGGCCCTCTGCTCAGGATACGTGGTCTAGCTTGCTCTAGAGTAAGTGACACAGGAAAGACAATAAGAGGAATTTCAATTGCCTTTACAACCTAGTTTTGAAGATCACTTCAGCTGCATTCTGTTGGTCACATGGACCAACCATACTACATTGTGAGAGAGGTCTGCACAAGGGTGTCAATACCTGGAGAGAGGGTCATTAGAAGCTATTTGGAGTGAAAATTCAAAAAGTAACATATTGGCATATCACTTAGAAAAGTGTAGACAAATTCCTGAAGAAGGAAGTGGTCCCTGGGAGCAGGATTCAGGGGTGGTCTCAGGGAAACAGACTACTGGTTTTTCATTATAAGTCTTCTAGAACAACTTTGAGATTATGATTTTTTAAAATTTTCCTAGAACCCTCAAAGCATGTAGCCCTTTAATATCCCAGCATTGGTGGTAAGATTTGTACTGCATTATATGAAGAACTAACAGACTTTGCATCTGATAAGATCCCTTGGCATTTGTAAGATTGTTTTTGTGATCTCAAAGGACAGTTTATAGACAATAACCCTGACATTCAGTCAAAGAAGACATAGCACTGGGCACAGTGGCACACACCTGTAATCCTATTGGCTCAGGGGGCTGAGACGGGGCCCAGGGAGGGCAGATCAAACAAGCCCCAGCAACTTAGTGAAACCCTGAGCAACTTATGAGACCTTATCTCAAAATTAGAAGAAAAAGGGCTGGAGCGGTGGCTCAGTGGTTTCAGCGCTTGCCAGGCAAACGCGAGGACCTGGGTTCAAACCCCAGTACCACGTACACAACTAAGTGTTGGAGCAATGAAAGCCATGTGAAAAACTAAATAAAGTTGTTTCTCTCTTTCTCTGTCTCTCTCACTGTCCCTCTCTCTTTAAAAAAAAAAAAAAGTGCTTTTAAAAAAATTTTAAAGAAAAAAAATTTTAAAAAGGAGGTGGGCTGGGGATATGGCTCAGTGGTTAAGTGCCTCTGGGCTCAATCCCTGGTACAAAAAATATTGAAGAAGACATATTGATGGAATCTTAGCCAGAATCCTTGAGTAAATATGACACAAAGAGATGAGCATCACATAGTGAGATACCCTAGAATTTCACTGACATGGAACCTGAGGGAAAGCGGGTGGAAAGCCTGTTTTGCTCTTTCTAAAGAACAGAAAGTTCTTAAGTGGAAATGTTTATATAGCTTGCAGCTATAAATGGCAAAGCCTATTGAAGGGAATAGTCTTTTGGCAGATAGTTGGGAAACACTTTAAAGAATTCTTCAGGCATGTGTTGAAGAGTGTTTGATACAAATTAGGAGAGAGAGTTGGCTCGTGTCCCTTTGGACCATGCGGATCACTGACCTGTCTGCGACAGAGGTCACTCCTGCTGACTGCTGCCAGGTTCATTTTCTGCAGAGGAGCTCTGGACCGCCCCTTGCCTACCACAGCCTGCTTGGTGCCCAAGCACTGCCCTCCCGTCCCCTCCAACTTTTGAGCTCATGATGCATCATGCTCTGTTGTCGATCCTCACAGACAGTCCCTATTCAAGTCTGATCTCATTTCTCCTCATCTCTACTGTCACTAGGTATTTACTTTTCTTGAGGAATATACTGTTAGGAGCTCCAGTGTTCTTGGATAGTTAGTCTATTCCATCTGCCTTCTGATAAAACTGGGCAAGTGATTAGCCTTGAAAGAGTCAGCTATTAGAGTTGATGGAGGAATTGGGAGGGGTACATTGGAGACTGCCATATAAGTAAAAACTACCCATGGACGCATTCAGATGTACATTTTAAAATCATTTAACACCTCATTAAAGTGTATTGTTTATATTATTCTACTGTAACTGAGTATGTTGAATTTTATACACTTCACGGTCCCCTATAAGCCTTGGCTGTCATGTGCTGGGATTCAGTGCGCAAAGGGGTAAGCTGTGGAAGAGGGCCAGATTGGGATTTTATGTTTGCATTCCTCAGTATGTCTTTGTATGTTACTTTGTCCACAGATCGGGGATCACAAATTCAGTGCTCACCGGATCGTCTTAGCAGCCTCAATCCCATACTTCCATGCTATGTTTACAAATGACATGATGGAGTGCAAGCAGGATGAGATTGTAATGCAAGGAATGGACCCAAGGTACTAAATCCTGCACTGGGATTGGTTTTTTTGTTTTTGTTTTTGTTTCTTCAGTTTATTTCAGCCAGGTATTTTATTGGTCTGGCCTGCCTTTAGGTTTTACTGGCTGCTTTCCAGGTGCAGTTTCAGCCTGTGCTTGGGGCCATCTGAGGACCTGTAACAGGACATAATATCTAGAGACAGAGCTCCACACACATAGTAAGTGATTAGTAAACACATGAGCAGTCTTAACCAATGGCCTGAGACAGGGCTACAATGAAGGGAGCTGTGATGTTGTTTTTACTCTACTGTTAAAGTCTAAGATATTTTTTAAACTGAAGCTAGGTGCCAGTTTGGTGTATTTTACTCTACACTTTTCTGAGCTTTTTTTTTTTTAAGACAGTAAGAGAGTCAATTTTTTTTCATCTGGTTTTAGTTTTTCTGACACTTAATTGTATATGTGGTACTGGGGTTCAAACCCAGGTCCTGTGCATTGGCAGTCAAGTGCTGTACCACTGAGCCACCCCTCCAGCCCTGAGTTAGCTATTTTAGCTGGCAAAATAGTTCTTTTAATAAGTGTCTTCATTTACTTACCTTCTCCTCAGTCGAACAGTATCCATTAGAACTTTTCTGCAGTGATGGAAATGGCCTTTTAGTGCAGTCCAGAGTGGTGGCTGTTAGCTTTTGAGCTCTTAAAATGTGAAAGTAGTACTGTAGAACTGAATTTTAAATTTGACTTTAATTAATTCAAATAGCATTGTGTGACTACTGGCTACTGTATTGGACAGTAGGCCTAGAATGTGGCAGATTCTATTGGTATTTGATGGATCAAAAAATTGAAGCCCCAGCCCAGGGTTATTCCATTAGCTAGTACCTCACCTCTTAATCTCACGTGGTGAGACCCAGCAGAAAAGAAGCTGGGAGAGATGATCTAGCTCCTCTGGATAATTGAAGATAATCTGTACTTACTGCAAGACAGGAACCTCAGGCCAGGTACTTATAGGGAAAGACAGCAGTGGGTTCCCAGAGCAGTTGTACACTCCTCTCTGAAGTCTGTGTCAGAACAAGCCATGCTAAGTTCTACAGTGTCCATGAGCTTCATTAAACAGAGTCCGACTGAACATACATGATGTGTGTGCACAGCTTTTGGCAAGTACATGCATGGTTTGGTTGGGAGTGAATGTGTTGTGAGAAAAGTAAAGCAGAGTACAGGCTAGTGAATGACGGGTAGGGTCTGTACTATTTCAGGGTGAGCAGAGGGTGGGGTGGCATTTGAGCCAAGACCTTAATTGAAGCAAAGAAATGAGCCATCTAGGGGAACAGCCCTCCAAAGAGAGGGTGCAACCAATGCAAAGGACCTGAAGTGAGAGTGTGTATGGATGTTGGAACAGAGCAAGGAAGGGAAAGAAAAGGTGATGAGGTCAGAAAGATGGAGAAGGGCCAAAACATCCAGCCCTATGGCTGATTTTATATTTCATTCTCAGTGTGAATTGGAATCCAAAACAGAGTTGAAGTCTCATTCTAGAAATTTACCCCCAAATAATAATGATAATCTAAAAACATAATGGCAATGAAACGGTAACAGCTATGATGCCTACCAATAAAGGCAATGAATGGTAGCGCATTTCCATGTTGAAATATCACATAGCGGCTACCAAAAACAATAACCATGAAGCCAGCATTGCACAGAAGAAAGAGTTTGATTACATCAGTATAATGTATGTATACAGTTGAACAGAGACTGAAAATGAACCTAGAAAAATGATTACCGTTGACTTCTTCCACAGTGAGCTTGAATGATTTTCTGTTCTAGAACTTTCTGCAGTAAGATTATTTGGACAATGAAGACAGCTAAGTAGAGTGAGTCTTTGACTGTGGTGGAGAAATTATTCCATTTAGATAGATTCTCAAAGGACATGGGCTAAATGGATTTTTTTTTTTTTTTTGAGAAAGAGAGAGAAAGAAGGAGAGTGTATGTGTGAGAGAGAAGTAGAATCAGTTTTATTTAGATTTTCATCTGGTTTTTGTTTTTCTGACACATAGTTGTGTATGTGGTACTGGAGTTTGAACCTGGGTTCAGGCAAGCACTCTACCACTGAGCCACCACTCCAGCCCAGCTAAATGGATTTTAAAGCAGGGTCCATGTGTTATCTAGGTAGTCAGTCAGTTCATTAGGGTCTGAGTCACCTGTGGGCCTACACTCCACCAAGAAGAGCTTCTCATGACTTTCCCTCTTTTCTTTAGTGCCCTGGAAGCTCTGATTAACTTTGCTTATAATGGCAACCTTGCTATTGACCAGCAAAATGTCCAGTCATTGCTGATGGGGGCCAGTTTCCTGCAACTGCAAAGCATCAAAGATGCCTGCTGCACTTTCCTCCGAGAACGGTGAGCATGGTCGTCCCCTCTCTGGAATCCCTTTTCGGTTTTCTGAATCCTTGTTACGGGTGAAATTTTATGAAGTAGGTGAGCTGAGAAGGTCAATCTCCTGAGATGACATTTCTTAAAATCGGTACCAAAAAGCACCCACCTCTTTGAGATTGACCTTTGCAGAACACAGTTTTCATAGCCCTGCTTGCCCTCTCCCTTGGTGTGATGTGTTCTTCGTCTAATCTTCCCTTTCCACTTTGATCAGCCACTAATTTAGCTAATTTCTCACTAAAGTGATTCATTCAGTGCTCTCTAAACTATTCCATGGCCATCTCCATCTTTGTTTTGCTACTTCCTCCTCCTTAAATTTCTTAACCTTCCTTTTTGGACTTAGCTCTTTAGAGCCTACTCAAATTTCACCTCCTGGAATTCTCTATCTCCCTCATCTACTGGGAGCAATCGTTATATGCTTTTGTAGGATAAGGGCCGTGAATTACACCCCCACCTATTTTTGATGCTTATCAATTGGACTTCATGTTTCTCCCATGACCTTTTCTTTTCTTTTTTTTTTTTTTAAAGAAAGAGGGACAGTGAGAGAAAGAGAGAACAACTTTATTTAGTTTTTCACATGACCTTAGTTGCTCCAACACTCAGTTGTGTATGTGGTGCTGGGGTTTGAACCCGGGTCCTCATGCTTGCAAGGCAAGAGCCGAAACCGCTGAGCCACCACTCCAGCCCTTTTCTTTTTTTTTTTTTTTTTTTTTTTTTTTTTAAAGAGAGAATCAATTTTATTTAGCTTTTCATGTGACTTTTGTTGCTCTGACACGTCGTTGTATACATGTTGCTGGGGTTCAAACCTGCGTCCATTCGCGTGCCAGGCTAACGTGATAACTGCTAAGCCACCACTCCAACCCCTCTCCTGTGACCTTTTTACTTAACAGATAAGTAGACTGTTCCTCCCCCTCAAGAAGCTAAGCAGCAGGGGCTGGAGCGGTGGCTCGGTGGTTGCAGTGCTTGCCCGGCATGCGCAGATACACAGGTTCAAACCCCAGCACCACGCACACAACTAAGTGTCAGAGCAATGAAAGCCATGTGAAAAATTCAATAAAAATTGATTCTCTCTGTCTCTCTCTGTCCTTCTCTCTTAAAAGAGAAAAAGAAAAAAAAAGAGTTGAGCAGCTTAGTCATAAGGTAAAGGTCTTTTAACCATCAGAGGCTGGGGGTGAGGGTTAGTGCTAGACCACACACACACAAAGGAAACTAGAAGAGCATCTCTCTGTGTTGCTCTCCCAGGCCAGCTTTCATCTGAGCCTTCTTTGATCACCAGGTCTGTTGCCTGAAGACCAGCATTCCTTGTATCTTGGCTCTGCCCTTGTGAACCTCATTCCCTATCACAGCCAACCCCCTTTCTTCCTTTCTCACTCCACCAGTCCAACTCAGATAGCTGCTGTGTTCCCCACCTGCTGTCCTCATCTTGCCTGTGTGGTACACACAGACATCACTGAGCATTGCCGTGTGTGCAGCTAGTCACGATAAACATGGCAGTGATACCTCACATACAGGGGCATTCATCTGCTGGGTGCAGGGTGAAGAGTTTCATCTTGAGGTCAGTGGTGCCATGTCTGGTTTTGCAAATGGAGACCTTGTACTCACAGCTTCGTTCCAGAGCTGGGTTTGTGCCTGCCTTGGGATGCCTTCTGGGTCTGGCTGGAGGGGTGCATAGGGATGTGTGGGGTACACACTGTCTTTCTTATTCATTTGTGTATTTAAGAACACAAACTAGATTTAGTTCATCTCTTTGTTCTATAAAATGTGGATAAGGTAGTTTTCTCTTGAAGTAGACACGGGATTAAGCTGGCCATCCTCACTTTACCAAGGGACAACAGCTCCACCTAGGGGCTTTTGAGGTCTTCACTTTCAACAATGAATTCATACTATCTCCTAAAAGATGCTGAACAGTGATTTTAGACCAGTGCATGGGTAGTGGTTGTTGTGGTTGTTGTTGAGATGTTGTAGTTGTAGTTGAGATGATGAGTTTGCTCAATATTGTACCAAGCCGATCATAGCCAAAGATGAAGTGCAGGGATCCTAACCTGAGAAGGGAAGGATGGAAAGGAATGGCAGAAGTTACAGTGATCATCTTTTCCCATAGCTGTGGACTCTATCCAGCTCCAGCCCATGGCATTTTGAATCCTGTTGGGTTGATGTCAAAGTGGTAGGGTGAGGTAAACCCGTGTCGTAGAGGCCCAGGGAACGTTCATCCTCCTTCCTGCCTTGCTCACCTATCATGTGTGCTCCTGCAGAAAGGCATTATTTGACAGGTGCCTGACTGAGATTCTGACCACGAGCCCTGTGTTCCTCACTGGCCATGGTGCCTTTTTCTGTGCCGCTCCATGGCCTTGTTTTCTCGGCTTTTGGAAATTCAGTCGGGTTTCTAAAGCAGTAGACAAAGCAAGTTCAGCCAGTGAAGAAGCAACGGCTCCACAGAGTTTAGTCCAGTTATCAGCCAGGTGCCTGAGATACTCTGCCCTTTCAGTCCTTGACAGGTCTGCTGCTGGGGACAGTTGTGAATATCGCTTAGAAAATTTACCTCTGTGCCTATAACCTTTAAATTCACCTGGGGAGAAGAGAAAAAGCATGCTAATGAAGAAAAGTGAGTCTGGGCAGTTTTTTGTTTTGTTTTTTAAAGAGAGAATGAGAGAGACAAAAAATCAATTTTATTTATTTTTTCATCTTGTTTTTGTTTTTCTAACACTTAGTTGTATTTATGGTGCTGGGGTTCAAACACTGAGCTACTGCTTCAGCCCCTGGGCAGTTTTTATTCTGATAAATATTATATTCCTCCACACATTAGCAGTCATAAAATCATAATAAGGAGAGGTTCATCAGGATCATCTTTGTGGTGGAGCACTGCTTCCCAGATCTTATTCTGCCTTGACACAGATTGCCAGGTCCAAGAAGCAAAGGCCTTTGAGAATAATCCATCTTTGTTTTATACCTTTAATATTGAGTTCCAGAGAGGTGCACCTGGTGTCACAGGGAGCTTCCAACAAAGCTGAGGGCAAAGTTCGTTATTGTTCTGTGGTTCTACCCAGAACCATCCTTAGAATAATAAAGATAACATTCTTCCTTCCTCTAATGTTTTTCTTTTCATCCTTTATCACACTAACAGGCTTCACCCAAAAAATTGCCTTGGTGTGCGCCAGTTTGCGGAGACAATGATGTGTGCTGTGCTGTACGACGCGGCCAACAGCTTCATCCACCAGCACTTCGTGGAAGTGTCCATGTCGGAGGAGTTCCTGGCCCTGCCCTTGGAAGATGTGCTCGAGCTAGTGTCCCGGGACGAGCTGAATGTAAAGTCAGAGGAGCAGGTCGGTGAGCACAATGCCAGTCTGTGCAGGTGACATGGGAGATACTGTTCTCTCTCATCAGTGTTTTCTTTTCTTTCTTTTAACAGAATTAAGATCATGACATATAGGCAGGTATTAGGAATTATGGGCCAGGCTCAGTGATACTTCCCTGTAGTCCCAGCAGCCCAGGAGGCTAAGGCAGTTAGGATCACAAGTTCAAAGCCAACCTCAGCAACTCAGCAAGAACCTGTCTCAAAATTTAAAAAAAAAAAGGTCGGGAGGGGGGTTGGAGATGTGGCCCAGTGATTAAGTACCCCTGGGTTCAACCCCCCAGTATCCCCCCCAAAATGGTATTATATACTATGGGATTGTCTTATTATATCAGGTAATTTTCATGAAAACTTTTCATATATTTTAGTGTCCAAATAGTTTCTATTTTTTTCATCAGCCCCATTTCCCTTATTCTTGGATGTTTGTATTATTTTCAGTATTTACTTTCAGAAATAATATTGCCATGAACTAGAAATAGCAAGCATAGATAACTTTTTGAAAGAGTCTTGTTCTGAGGAAGAGCAGAGCACTGGGGAAGTCAGGAGGGATTTTTTTTCTGAGAAATTACTACATATTTGACTCTGATTGATGGGACTTTTCCAGAAGAGACTAGAAGAGGTAATATAGAATAAATGGAAGAATAGTTACTGGGTGATGTTCTGGAGTGAGAAGAGACAGAGTTTAGGGCACAAGGAGGGAGTGTGTGTTTGACAGAAGCACAGCTGTCCACGCCCAGATGCAGGGAGGAGAGCTGAGTGCACACACCCAGGTATAGCAGGAGGGAGAAGCTGCTTTGTTCTTATTGACAGTCTCTTCTGATTTTTTCTGCCTTCTCAGCTGAGCAGGAGGATGATGGAGGAGTATGAGAAATTTGAGGAGATATGAGAGGATATGAAACAGTCTTGTAGCAGTAAAGTAAGTGGACAATGCTAGACAGGTGGAGAGGGTTGACAGGAAGCAGATTTTTTTTTTTTTTAAAGAGAGAGGGACAGAGAGAGAGAGAGACAGAAAGAATCAATTTTTTATTTAGTTTCTCAGGTAGCTTTCGTTGCTCAGTTGTGTACATGGTGCTCGGGTTTGAACTCGCGTACTTGCACATGCCAGGCAAGCACTGTAACCGCTGAGCCACCACTCCAGCCCCAGGAAGCAGATTTTTATTTTTATTTCTTCTATTATTTGGGAGTGGGTACTGGGGTTTGAACGTACTTTGGTGCTTTATCACTGAACCATGTCCCCAGCCTTTTTATTTTTTTATTTTAAGACAGGATCTCGCTAAGTTGCTTAGAACCTTGCTAAGGTTGCTGAGGCCAGCCTCAAACTTGCGATCCTCCTACCTCGGCCTCCCCAGCCACTGAGATTGTAGATGTGCACCACCATGCCTGGTGATAGAAAGCAGATTTGTAGTCACAAATTTAAAATAAGCTGGTCATCTCTGTTGTGTGTTCAGCCATGTATACTGGTGCTGGTACAGAATAGGGTTAAGCTGAACTTGAAGAGCTGGACTTCAGGTTAGAGACCTTTTTCCAGGTGAGTGTGACTAAGGGAGGGGCATGGCATGGGAATTGAGGGCATTTATGTAATAACCCATGGAACCCATGCTGGTGGAGAGGTAAGGAAGTGGGCCAGATATGGGGAGCTGAGAAGGAGGTGGGGAAACAGTGTCAAAGGCTGATGGGTGTCAATTCCTGAACTGAAGGGTTGGAGGTAGTGGTTAGTGCTGGTTTATTTGAAACTGTGGAAGAGGGGAAGCTCTTAGTAAAACCAATTATAGTCATCAGAGAGGGTGAAGCTGTTGGCAAAGTAAGGTTTGGGCAACCATAAGGTCCTCTAAGGACAGAGTAGGCAGATCTTCTTGGAGTGGCCCAGAAAAGCTACAATCAGAACAGGTGTTGGTAATCAGAGAAGAACAAAAGATGATACTTTCTGTTCCACTGAGGCATTGTGCAAGTTGCTGTAAGGGAATGGTGAGTAGGTGTCATTCTGGGATGAGGGTGGGGAGGGTTGGCAGTGAAGGGCATTGAATGCAAGGGTGAGGAATTTGGACCTGCCTCAGCAGGCACTGAGAAGTCACTGCTGAAAGGCCTTGTGCCTTTGGTCAGTTGAGGAGTCTAAACAAAGGCCAACCTGCGTGGGTAACTGGAGGTCTCGGCCTGGCCTGCCATGGAGTTGGGCTTCAGCAGGAGCCCTAGGCTCCAGGAGGTAAACTGTTACATGTTAAGCCTAACTCATCTAATTTCCTGAATTTCTGAAGAGTCCTCAACCACTGAATCTTAGTGACTAGAAGTTCGGCAGTGTGGGAGCTGTAATTTAGAGGCAAGAGCCTTGTTTCAAGAGCAGAGTATTCTTTCCCTAGCTCTCCTGCTAATGAATAGGACCTGAGGCAACTCATTTATTTGAGTGACATGTCGTGAGGGCTATAAGGTTTTAGAGGGAGCTATCTTTGTGGCAGAAGCCACTAAGGAAGGTCCTTTGAGAGCATGGATCTCAAGCCAGGCCTTAGAGAAAGGGGAGCAAAATTCAAATAGAAAGGAGGAGAGAAGAGGATATTCTAGGGGATGGTGTGAACAAGGGCCCAGGCTGGCTCGAGTAGAGGGTCATAGAGGGAGTTTAGTGGGGGTAGGGTATAGGAGCGACAGGAAAGAAGGGAAACAGGCATTTTGTTGTGATGCAGGAACAAATAAGGTATCATTGACCATTTGTCATTAGGAAATCATAATGAAAGCCAGGAAGCTATTAGAGTACCAGCTTGCATTGCAAAAGATGGGACCAAGTACAGTAGCTAGGGAATTGGAGAGAAAGTAGTAGATTCAGGAGGCAACTAGGAGGAAACATTGATGGGCCCTTCAGTATAAGAGTGGAGGGATTGAGATTGGGGACAGGTGTGTGACCTTTGGGTGGGAGGAGTTGCTGCTACAACGTCTGCTCTTTGTTGTGGCAGGTCTTTGAAGCTGCATTGGCCTGGGTCAGATATGACCGGGAACAGAGGGGACCCTGCCTGCCAGAGCTGCTGTCTAATATCCGCCTGCCTCTCTGCCGGCCCCAGTTCCTGTCAGACCGAGTGCAGCACGATGACCTGGTGCGTTGCTGCCACAAATGCAGGTGAGCAAGGGTGAACTTGCACAGGATGCTGCCAAGGGTCTGGGCAGAGAAGAGGACTTGGCTGCCTGTCCTAGCTCAGGGAAGGAAGGCCATGCAGTGCTCTGATTCATCTGTCCTTTTTCTCCAACGGAAGGGGCCTGTCTTACTCTGTGGGCAGAAAGATGTGCATGAGGGAGGTCAAGGTTATCTGAGTACCCCCCAGCATCTTCATCCACTGGGCTGTGTGTGAGTGTGCAAGCTATCTGTACTCCTGCCTGACCCTGACCACACTGGTGGTGCGGACAGGGCTTGCTGGGCTCCTAACCCCCTTCGGTAAACATGGGTCGGTACACTGTCCTGCAGTGGGTGTAGGCTTTACAGGTACAGTGAAGGGCAAGGGGAGGATGTGTTTACTGGCATGTGAAACTTCCACCTTGAGAAAACAGTGATGCCCTGGCACGGTATGATAAAATTAAAGCAGCAGAGAAAAATGTCCATCTTCCAAGCTGCTTATCAGGTCCACAACAATGATTTTTTTTCCCTCCTTTGCTGACAAGATTTTTGCACATATTTGGCTCTCTTTCATTTTCTCACCCCTGCTTGGGATCAGCTGGTTCAGGAGGTCAGTGACTTGGTGCAGGTGGTTTGAAGACATGTGTCTGGAAGGAGTGGAAGTATGGCTGGAGGTAACTGTCGCATGTGACCAGCAGTCCCAAGAGTGCTGTTGAGGAGTATGAACTGTGCTGTTGGCAATGGGTAGCTATCAGACAAAGCTCTTAGAAAAAGCCGCATGAACAAAATGTGAAGGGTGGGCTGCAGGAGCAGGCTAGAGGCCTGGAGATCCGTCCAGAACAGTTGTTGGCTGCGGTCACAGTGCAGGTAAGGATTGATTGCAAGGTGGGGGTGGGAAGGAAGAGGTAGGTCCAAGTGGCAGGCAATAGGATGCAGACTCCTTGCTTGTCCTCCCACAGCCCACCTGTTTTAGCCACCGCCCTGCCCCGTTTTTCCTCACTCCTCAGACTCTACCTGTTAGAAGATAACAGATAATTGTTCTGGATAAACTAGGTGAGGTTGGCTCGGTTTGTCTGGCTCCTTCACTTTTGAGCCTGTCTCAATAGCTGTTCATGGCTTCTTGAGATCTCACCTGGGTTTTTTGAAACCAAACCTTTCAGAAGGCTCCTCCTCCCAAGTTTTCCTCAAGTTGGGGGTGGAGGAGCGAGGCTCAGAAGTGCATCTGTGGACTGAAGGCCATGGATACCTCCTGTCCTAGCACCTTGCCTATTATTCCAGGGACCTGGTAGATGAAGCGAAGGACTATCACCTCATGCCAGAGCGCCGGCCCCACCTACCGGCTTTCCGAACTCGGCCTCGCTGCTGCACATCCATAGCTGGACTTATCTACGCCGTGGGGGGCCTCAACTCAGCAGGTATCTTGCAGCTCCCCTTTGCAGAGTTCTGCCTGGGGCCCCATGGATTTGAAAAGCACAGTCGACCTAACCCGGCTCTTCTCCTTTCTCTCCTTTGTGCTGTCACCTCTCACGCCCCTCTCGATTTGATGTATTTGCTCAGTGGTTGCCACTTGTCCTGTGTCCCTATCTTTGGATCCTAATGTTAGTGCCGAAAAGGCCTTTGGATATCCTTGAGGCATAACCCCTTACCTCATAGATGAGCAAATTGAGGCCCAGAGAACTTTCACTGTGTTCTCACAAGGTGCTTTAGGCAGAGCAAGGTCTAGAACTCAGGTGTCCTGTTCCTAAAGCAGCATCCTTTTGTAATACCATGTTAGCTGTAGCATTTACTCAGCCATAGCTAGGACACAGTCAGAGACCCAGTTCTGACATCAGGCTATTCACATTCAGTCATGTGGACCTCTGTTTGACTGTGAGAAAGTCACCAAGAGAAGGCAGATTATCCAGATGTGCCCAGTCTGCCACCATCAGTAATCCTTACTTTCACCCCCACCCCTACCACCTCCTGTTTTTGGGGGGGTTTTTTTGTTTTTGTTTTTGTTTTTTTCAGATCTGAGGACCGAACTCAGGGCCTTGTGCTTGCTAGGCAAGCACTCTGCCACTGAGCTAAATGCCCAACCCCCCTACCACCTCCTGGGAAGCACACTTGTGCTTTGTAAGGCAGGTGTTACTGGCAGCTCTTGCAATGGTACAGTCAGGTTTTCAGGAATGCCCCACCCCCTCCTTCCCAAGGGGAGCTGGTGGGCAATCCTGAGCTGTTCCTTTTTCTTTTTCTTTTCTTTTTGAGAGAGAAAGCGACAGTGAGAGAGAGAGAGGGAGAATCAGTTTTATTTAGTTTTTCATGTGGCTTTTGTTGCTCCAACACTTCATTCTGTATGTGTTGTTGGGGCTTAAAGCTACGTCCTCACGCATGCCAGGCAAGCACTGTAACCGCTGAGCCACCACTGCAGCCCAGCTATTCTTTTCTTAATTGAAGGTTAATGAGAGTTAGGTACTAAACAGGTGTGGTGGCACACAACTGTAATCCCAGCAGCTTGAGAGGCTGAGACAGATGGATTGTAAGTTCAAAGCCACTCTCAGCAATTTAGCAAGACCCTAAGCAGCTTAGCAAAACTCTGCCTCAAAATAAAAAGCAGGGTGCTGGGGGTGTGACCCAGTGGTTAAATGTCCCTGGGTTCAATCCCCAGTGCCAAAAAAAGAGAGAGAGATGTGACCTGAAAGAGGTAAGTTGTCAGCTCAATAAACATCGGAGTGTAGCGAGTGCCAAGTATCCCAAAACAACATGTAATAGGGAAGGAATTATTTTAATTGTTACATGGGGTTGTAAATATTATATCTTGCTGCCATGACTTATTTATTGAGATCTAAGTATATTTTAGGTCCATGCTATATAATACCATACCTATTATGTCATTTAGTCCTCATGGCAGCTCTGCCCTAAATTTCACATGGGAAAAAGAGAATAGGGATACAAAACAACTGGCAGAGGTTCACTCACCAATAAATGAAAGTTAACATTGGAATCCATGCCCTTTCCTCTGGTCCTTCCTCCTGAGCTGGGGAAACAGTGCATCTGTTTGCTTTAGGCAGATGGAACACCTGATTATAGCTGAAAAGTACCATTTCAAAAGTCAATGCCTCCTGTGATCTGTTTCCCTTAAAGAAAATCATGAGGTTACCATGGCTAAAAGTTCTTGGTGGGCACTTGTGGGAAGAGAGCTAATAGAATCAAGTCAAATGTTCCATATAATCAGTGCCCAATAGCTGTGATCTAAACAAGTGGTCTCATTTGTTTTAATTTGAGTAGCAAATTTTTATGCAGGTGATTCCCTGAATGTGGTGGAAGTGTTCGACCCCATCGCCAATCACTGGGAGAAGTGCCATCCCATGACAACAGCCCGCAGCCGGGTGGGTGTGGCTGTGGTGAACGGGCTTCTCTATGCCATCGGGGGATATGACGGCCAGCTACGGCTGAGCACTGTGGAGGCCTACAACCCAGAGACGGACACATGGACGAGAGTGGGGAGCATGAATAGCAAGAGAAGGTATTCTGGAAGCCACGTGCAGGCCGAGCACACACACTGAGCATCTGGGGAGCACCATGCTAGACGAACAGGGGCACGTAATAAAGTAAAACACACGCTTTGGCCTGGGAAGGTCCTGCAGCCAGGCCAGCCTCTGCCGGCACCTCCTGGGACTGAGCCCCCATCTGCTTAAACGTAAAATACCTGCTTTGTCCTTTGAGGAACCTGGGGAGACGAGACATGGACATATGGAAGTTGTATTGTTATTTAAGTGCCAGATAAGGACTGAAAATGTGTATTATGGAAGATTCGAGGAGGGAGAGAAACTGGACTGGAACATCTGGAAGATTTCAGGGAAGAGGTGGGATTAAAGTTGAAACCTGAAGAATAAGGAGGATTTAATTTTCTTAGTGATAAAAGGAAATCCAAGGTGTTTTTCTTTATACTTTCCTTCTCCAAGGACACTTGCTACACGTGTGCTCCCACTACCCAGGGAGCGTATGAAAGAAAGCACTGTTCTTTACTTCAGGGTCACGTGTGTTCTGGACATGAGCGCGTAGGCATTGGCAAGGTGCGCTGTGTTTACTTCACTGAACACATTCTAGATATTTGTTGCCTGCACACATTACTGGGAGTAGAGGACATCCAGTAGTGCCTGCATTGAGCCTTTGCCGCGCAGAGCTGACAGGTGGCATTTTTCCTTACGTCACACAGTTGCTCTGGTGGTGGGTGGGCAGGCCCAGACTGCTTGAAGGGTGTCGCTGGACAAGTTGTTTTGCTCTCTGTCCCTGTGAGGCCACAACTGATGAGTGGTTTCTTTTTTTTTTCTTGTTTGTTTTTGTTTTTGTTTTTAGAGAGAGTGTGTGAGAGAAAAAATTAATTTTTTATTTTTTCATCTGGTTTTTATTTTTCCTTTGCTTAGTTGTGCATGTGATACTAGGAATTGAACACAGGTCCAGGCAAGCACTCTATTGCTGAGCCACCTCTCTAGCCCCTAGATGAGTGGTTTTATTTTAATTTTTTTTTTTAAGAGAGAGGGACAATGAGAGAGAGAAAGAGAGAATCATTTTTATTTAGTTTTTCTTGTGGCTTTTGTTGCTCCAACACTTCATTGTGCACATGGTGCTGGGGTTTGAACCCACCTTCTCATGCATGCCAGGCAAGCACTGCCACCAGTGAGCCACTGCTCCTTCTCTGATGTCTCTCCTCAGAAGTCTCAGGAAGAGAAAGCAGTCCTAGTCTCTACCCATTTAACCACAGTAGCTGTTCATTTATCTCTTACATTTCGAGCTTCTTTGACATATGCCCAATTTTTTTTTTTTTTAAAGAGAGAGTGACAGTGAGAGAGAAAAAGAGAATCAAGTTTAGTTTTTCACATGACTCTTGTTGATCTGCCACTTTGTTGTGTACGTGGTGCTGGGGTTTGAACCTGCGGTCCTCACACATGCCAGGCAAGTACCGTAACCCCCGAGCCACTGTTCCAGCCTCACATATACTCAATTTTAAGGAGGAATGTTACATGAATTTCTTTTAAAAGAAACAGTTTGAAAACCACTGGACCAGTTGCTCTTTAATGGTCTTTCTGCTTTGTAATTCTGTGATCTAAGCTTTTGCCTCACAGACCCCTTCACCTTTCTATGCTTCAAAGTGTCAACGTGTAAAAGCACGTGACTGGGAAGGAAAAAGAGAGAAAATGACAGTATGTGTGGTAAGGAAAAAGAGTTAGCATGAAAGTCTTTTGCCACATAAAAGTGTCACACACCACAATCCACAATACCACATTCCACATTCCACATTCAGTAGTATTAGCATGTGATCATGAGCCAGGAGGAATCTCTTTGTAGCAGTTCAAGATCAGATTCACAAAGGGTCCCAGTAGGTTCATTTTGGAAGGAGAAAAGCATGTGCGTAAGATCTGCTCCTCCTAAGAATGCTCTCACAGTCTTTTTCCCATTACCCCACCTTGATGCTTCCCCCTCTGCCCCTGGGACACTTGACAGCTTTCTGTGATTGGGGAACGCATTTCCCCAACATGAGTGGCTTTTTTGCTGTGCCGGAGTCAGTTGACCTTCCTTGCGTATCTGTTCTGGGCCACTTTCTTGCCTTAATGTCAGTGGATTTACAGTATTGACTGGGGGAAAAGTCCTCTGGGTATTTCACTGTGGTTAATGCCTTGGTCTGAGGTAGCAGGGCCCCATTCCATTTCGTCCCTCTGAAATTATAGGTTACCTTAAAATGTTCTTAGTCACTCCTCTCCTAACCTCCCACCCAGCCCTCCATCCTGCCAGTTAATGACAGCCCCCTTTCTACTGACTTTCTTCCCACTCTCCACAGTCTTCCCGGCCACCTCCTCAGAGCCCTCCTGCAGTCACCGTGCCAGTCCACACCGATCAGCACTTTCTCTTATCTCCACACATTTGTCTTTCCTTCTTGTAGATAGTTGATCTCATATGGTTTGTGGAACCTCTTAATTCATTCTCATAGCACTGTTCAACTCCTGAATTATTACTTAATTTAAAATTTAATTATTATTTAATTAAATTATTACTTGATTTTTTTTTTAATGTCTGATTCTTGTCCATATCTAGAAGGAATTTGTTTTCTTCCTATAGTCCTTACTGAAAACAAGTCCTTCATTCTTCAGGCTGGTTCAGAGGATGTGTTACTGTATCCCTCAAAGAGATATTATGTGATCAGTTTAATTTGCTGTATATATTTGAAAGATGTTAATAACCCTAGTGTGTTTTATTTTCCTATCTGTTAGATACCCAGATTCATTTTTAGTCTTCCCCAGCATCAGATTTGAAAACAGTGAATTGGGCCGCTTGGTATTTCTCATAAGGCTTTGTATAGAATGGAAGATTATATGATTACACCAGACACTCCCTGGGGTCTTTAATGCTGGGAGAGCTTAGCAGGTGAAGGGGGGGGGGTTGGACTTCTGTCATTTAAATCCAAGGCACGCCCCCTCCCAGGGCAACCTTGAGAAAACAGCCCCATTCCCCCAAACAGCAGCTCTCTGACACCTCAGTGCCGGTGATCCTCACTTCCTTGCAGTGTGGTGAGAGTTGAAAACAGCAAGCGTGGGTGCCTAACACGCCATGAACGCACAACAAGCAGAAGCTGCAGCACCACGCAGGGAGGTGAATTAGGGCTGTGTACACAGTGGAACACATCTGTTAAACTCTAGTGAATTGATCGGGAAAAGTCAGGTAATACGATGAACTGAAGGCCAGTTCTGCACAAAAGCAACAGAAATCACCACTGAGGTCACTCAGATGAAGCGAAGTCTTCCAGGAGGTCCCCACTCATTGAGAGCTGGCAAACAGATTCCTGTCACCCCATTGTGCCAGAATGTAAGACCCTCATGGGTGGGAGCTTTAGCTCGCTCACCACTCTAGACCTGGCACCTGGGATAGCATGCCCTGGGGGAGGCTGCTGGTGAGCAGATGAGTGGTTGTGACAAGTACTGAGGTAAAGACGCCGTTCTGGGGTGTGGACTTGGGGGAGAGCAGCTTCTGGAGGAGGACGAGAGAGGAGTTGACCTGGGCCTTACCTCAGAATGCTGAGGTGGGAAGTGAGCATTTCAGGCAGATTGAGGACTGAAAACAGGGGAGCTAGCCTGGGGCCCAGGGCCACAAGAGAAACCATATAGCAGCCTCAGTGGTCTCAGTTTTACACCTTTACTTAGCTATGAACTTGAGATTTAGGTCTATTCTAGAAAGAGGCAGTGATAGGTTAATTTCTCAATGAGCACGAAAGGCTGCCCCAGGAAATCTGAGGCTCATCTAGGGTGACAACTCTGTCTGTTTCAGTGCCATGGGGACAGTTGTGCTGGACGGGCAGATCTACGTCTGTGGGGGCTATGATGGCAACTCTTCCCTCAACTCTGTGGAGACCTACTCACCTGAGACGGACAAGTAAGGACCCCCAACTCTCTGAGCAGCTTGAGCTTACTAAACAGAATTTAAAAGCTAGAGCTGCAGTTTTTCATTTACGTTTCTTGAAGGTAGAAAATATGGTACCATTTTTGCCCCTTTAAGTACTTTGCTCATAGTGGTTATTTACTAACCCTTGGTTAAATGAATAAATGATTAGATACATTTTTTAAATTATGTTTTTCATAGGTGCTTGGAAGCATTTATTGTCTGTAACTCTTGGCTAAATCAACCCATTTTAATGGAAATGTAGGCAAAAGGGGATAAGAAGTAGAGGAACAGCATATTCCAAAGCTGGTATGATATTATTTGGAAAAAGAAAAAGTTATATGGTTAGGTAAATTTGGGAAATGTTGATGTCTGTCCCACCAGAGTCCTTGTCTTTCCATAATATATATTAACATTGCAAAGGCTCTGGAAACTTCAGCAGTAAAGAACTATGTTTAATAGCTGTTACATAACACCAATCACCATCTCATGGGATGATTTTGTGGAACAATCTTTGGAAAATTTGTGACAAGGTTAGCCTGAATTTTTTTAATTCAGCATTTAAATCCTCTCATCTTATGTAATAAAATATCAGCAAATGAGTTGAATGGGCTAATGGGGATTCTTTAAGCCAGTGTTCTGTCTCATAACCAACGTACTTTGCACTGGGCAGCAAGCTGTATATTCAAGACCCTCTGAGTAATACCAGTGTGGTGGGGATGTTGGGGGCATTCAATTGTGATTGAAGCCCTGTGTTTGTAGCCCTTGGCACAGAGTAAGGAGCACCCTCTTCTTTATTGAGGTTGGAGAAGAGGCAAGGTGGTGAGAGTGTCTTCTGAGGTGAGACCCATCAATTATAGACGGTAGGAGTGCTCATCATAGGCAGGGAGACAGCAAGGAGAGGCTCAGATAAGAACGTGTGCACTGTAAGATGGACATGGTGGCACAGAACTGTAATCCCAGCGATTCAGGAGGCTGAGGCAGGAGGATCACACATTCAAGGCCTGCCTCAGCAATTTAGCGAGACCCTCAGCAACTTAGCAAGACCCTGTCTCAAAATTTAAAAGAGGGCTGGGGATGTAGTTCAATGGCAAGACCTTGAGTTCAATCCCTAGTACAGAAAGAAAAAGGATGTATTCACCGTAATCAAGGACAGCAGCTAAGATGTAGTGGTTAGGGCATGGAGTATGGAAAGGAGACAGAGCAGAGTCGGTGGTATTTGGTATAAGGTGAAGCTAGAAGATGGGTGAGAACCACCTGGTGAATAAGCACAGTAAGGGGCTTGGCCTGCACCTGAGAGGACACAGTGAGTAGCCCCTGCAGGAACATGGTATAGCCCCTGGAGAGCAGTTCCCTTTGTTGTGTGGGTTTGAGGTGGGACAGGTCTGGAAGGCAACATCTAAGAGGAGACTATTTCAGTGGTCCAGATGAGGGGCCGAAACTAGGCAGTGGGAGTGGGAATGGGAACAAGTAATGGCTAGGAGGCAAACCAGCCAGGACTTAGGGACCACAAGAATGTTGATGGTGAGGGAAAAGAAGCGAAATAAATGCTGGATTCTGTAATTGTAGCAGTGGAGTAACTGGAGGCCCAGGACCAGGGAGTTCAGGGAGCTCTCTTACAGTTGTGTAAGAGAGAGGCCAGTTTGAGATGTGCTGGTTTTGAGTGCGCATGGTAATGAGCAGAGATGAGCTGTGAGTCTGAAGCTTGGGTGAGAGGCAATAGCCTCATCTGTGCAAGTGGTGGGAGAGGCAATAAAAGGTGGGGAGGTTAAGCCAGGCATGGTGGCAAAGCCTATAATCCTAGCCTCAGCACCTGGGAGGCTGAGGGAGGAGGATTCAAAGCCAGCCTGGGCAACTTGGTGAGACCCTGTCAAAAAAAGGGGGTAGGAGTAGAGGTGTGAAGGTTTCCAGGGTACAAGACACAGCACAGTTCACCAGGACCTTTCTGAACTGTCTTGAAAGGACAGGAACACTGAATTCTCATGCCCCACTCCTGTTTTGACTCTTTTTCTGAAGGTGGACTGTGGTGACCCCGATGAGCTCAAACCGCAGTGCTGCTGGGGTTACCATCTTTGAGGGCCGGATATATGTTTCAGGCGGTCATGACGGTTTGCAGATCTTCAACAGTGTGAGTTGGGGCTCCCCTGGGCCAAGGGCACCTACTCCTTTCATCCCTGGGAGTATTTTGAACAAAACCTCAGCCTTGTCATTGCCTTAGTAAGGTTTCAGTCATGTCCTGAAAAATCCTTAATTTCTAAAGGGAGAGCCACAGACCCTCCCTGTTTGCAAAAGGGAGGTAAAGTGTAATCATTGCCACCCTTCCAAACCTGTTCAGCTGTCTGCAATGCTGCAAAAGACCTTTTGAAATTCCTACCCAAAGTAAGCCCAGTTATATACCAAGCTTGGGTTTGAAAACAGTTGTGTTCCTCTCAGTATTTTGTTTGAAATTACATTTATGATTTTAAAAAGCTTAGCAGCAGCCGGGCATGGTAACACAAGCCTGTATTCCCAACAACTCAGGAGGCTGAGGCAGGAGGATTATAAATTCAAGTTCAGAGCCAGCTTCAGCAACTTAGCAAGACCCTGCCTCAAAATAAAAAGTATTAGGGATGTAGCTCAGTGGTATAGCACCCTGGGTTCAATCCCCAGTACCCCCTACATACATACATACACACACACACACACACACCCTCAACAGCCTTTTAGTAGTGATTCTCTAGAGTCAGTCAGTCCTATGATGGAAAGCCCTCCGGACGGTCACAGGAGACACTGCTATTATACCAGCTCTGTTGTTATCTAGCAGGTCATCTCTGGATATACCAAGAAAGCATCATATTCAGTCATTGTCTCTCACTGCCCCCACACTCCTGAGAGCAGGCACGCAGCCAAGGAAGCAGCATCTGAGCCAGAGCTCAGTAGCCACATTTCTCTCCCTAGGATCCCCCAGAGTCTGATGCCATGTGGGCCTCTGTGCCCTTCAAGGCAGCCCAAGGACCAGACTTTGTCTCTGACTGTCCTGTACCTGTGCCTCTCTCCCTACTACAGGTGGAGCACTACAACCACCACACAGCCACCTGGCACCCAGCAGCTGGCATGCTCAACAAGCGCTGCAGGCATGGCGCCGCCTCCCTGGGAAGCAAGATGTTTGTCTGTGGGGGCTATGATGGCTCCGGCTTCCTCAGCATCGCCGAGATGTACAGCTCTGTTGCAGATCAGTGGTGCCTAATGGTACCCATGCACACACGGAGAAGCCGTGTCTCCCTTGTTGCCAGCTGTGGACGCCTCTACGCAGTGGGGGGCTATGATGGGCAGTCGAACCTAAGCTCGGTGGAGATGTATGACCCAGAGACGGACCGCTGGACATTTATGGCTCCCATGGCATGCCATGAGGGAGGGGTCGGTGTGGGCTGCATCCCTCTTCTTACCATCTAAGGAGAGGTTAAGATGTGGTGGGGTAGGGACGTGGTACAAACATAGGCACTTCCTTCCAGGGACAATCCCTCTCAGGAGAAATGGTGGACCAGAAGATGGGGTGAAATGTGAGCTCACCAGAGGTACAGTTTTTCCAGGTGCTTAAGTCCTCCCTCACGTGCAGCCCTTATGACCCTGAGTCATCAAGATGCACAGCATGGGACAGAAGCCCCTCTGGGTCCCGCAGCCAGTGACACGGAACTGCTTTGCTGGTCCACACATCCACAGGCTTCATCCAAGCCCAGTTCGCTCTCACCACAGCTCTGTGAGCCGCCCATTTGCAGAAGGCCTTCCATCTGATGCTCCTCACCTGCTTGTTTGTTCTCCAGCCATGTTGTGGCCAGTTTGCCAGGGGAGGCTGCAGCGGGCAGGGCTGTTGAAAACTGTGGGGTCTAGCTGGGAGAGGAAGGACACACCCAAGTGTTCTTACTGCCTGCAGTGGTGCAGCCCCAGCAGCATGCTAGTCACACACAGCATGCTCCTTCCACCGTAGGACACAGAGGATTTTCTCCTTATCTCTGGGTAAGCAGGGAGGAAAGAAGTCTTTACCATGTCTAATTTTGGGATTTCAGTGAGATCTTTTTTGTCTTGCCCAGGAGGATCAGAAGGGAAAAAAAGATACTTGAAAGAAACTGAAGGAAATTTAAACAAACACTTGAAAGAAACTGGAAATAAAAATACTTTTTTTAAGTGAACATTTTTTTGCAGGAAGAAAATATAAAAGACACTAAAGGCAAATACATGTTTAAATGGAAAACCGTCCAACACCAGCATGGCGGTATCCACTCCCACATTCGGATCCCAGGGTCCTGAGGCCTCAAAGAAGATGGGGTTCCCTCTGAGCCCCACGGTATCTGGAATCAGTGTATTCTTGACTGGTCCTATAGCAAGGTGCTCATGGGGTTTGTCTTCACACCCACCATCAGAGGACTTTTTTAATTGTAGGCTTAGTGAGTCTGCTGAATTACTGCCACTCTTCTGGGTGGGAGCTCCTAGCTGTTGCTGGAGGCTCCAGCTGCCCCTGTGATTACCTCCCATTGCCACCACAGCGCTCATTTGGATTTCCCCCTCCCACTTACATTCCTTCCTCTTTTGACCAGCAGGAAATGGCATTTCTGGCCAGCTTCTCACTTGCCCATGTATCATTCTTGGATAATTTTCCTCATTGTAATGTTGCTGGGGCACGTTGACCATTTGTACCTCTAGAACTTAACCAGGGGCTTGCTCCTTCTACCAGCCGTGGGTAACCTCGTCTGCCCTGCCATTCCACCATTCCACCATTCACTCGCCAATTCCAGGGGTGTCTTCCCTCTATCCCTTGGCAGACCAACCAGCAAGGTGGATCTCTACATTCAAGCAAAGCTGGCTTTATGACATAAGAAAACCTTTTGCTGCTGCAAAGAACAGCTTTTATATCTCGTCCTCTAATTTTAGCGAATGACCTCGCAAAGAGACTCTGCTCCTTCCTCCTGCCCCCTGGATGGGACTTTAATGTAGCACAGCAGGACCCAAAACGGAGGACATTTTTCTGTTACCAGTTCACTGGGCAGTAGGGCCGTCGTTCAACTGCTGCTGCCAAAGTCTGGTTTTTTAAATTCTTCCATTAAAGAGACTGAACAATGATATAGTTCCTTTTAGCACAAGACTGAGTCCTAGGGTCCCACTCTCCACCTGGTTGGTTTCTTATCCTTTGCTTCCTGCCTGGAGTGGCCTGGAAGCCTGTTCAGAAAGGCACAATGTGGAAGGAGGCTGTCTTCCCCCCAGGACCATCAGGCTTGCCAGTGTGTGTGATCGCCATGTACTCGAAGGGAAGGACCTTTGTCACCTGCAACTTAGGAGTAGGGCCTCTGCTACAAGCACCTGAAAATGATGTTTTATTTTAAAAGACTCAACAATGTGATAACAGATAAAGTTTAGCCTGGGCTTCTGGGGAGCCCCAGCATCTCTCACTCCCCATTGGCTTGCCTACAGCGATAGACTCTGAAAGAGTTGGGGGTGTGCATTTCCTGTTAAGAAGATTGTATCAGTGCTCATCTTATTATGAGCCCTTTCTTTGGTGAATTTGAAGCCGCACTGACGACCCTAGATTGTGAAGGTATCATTCAATGGACTGTTGAGTGGGCCTTGATGGGTCCTTAGGAAGCCTCTGGGGATGAAAGGTCATTTCCTGTGGTCTGCTGCTGCTCTTGTGGTGGCCTTCCTGAGTCCACTCCCACCTCCAGCATAGAAGTTGCACTGGACACCTGAGGTCCCTGTTCCCATGTAAGATCAAGCCAGTGCTTGGATCTGGGCTCCAAGCACAACTAAGCAAACACGTTTTTCACACTCAACCCAGTCAGATCCCAAATGGCTGTGTGCAAAGGGGTGGTCTGGCTCTACCATGGAAAGAAGAGGCGTGGCCCCAGGTATTGTGGAAAGGATATTACAAGGAGGTAGGGCAGAGCTGTGCTCTGAGCACCTTGGGCACTTCGCCTTGAATGACAGAGCCTTCCCTTCTGGGTTTCACCTGTGATCATGCCAGATGGGAGCTGAAGACCAGCCTCTTGACTTCACCACAGAGGGACGCGACTAAGTAGGAGTTCTGTCCCCCTGCCCTACCCCAATTTATCGTTTCACAGAAGTTTTATTTATAGAACGCATGTCTTTTGTGTTAAGAAACCAAAGAGAAATAAAGAGAACACACACCTAATAGCTCTTGCTTTTCTGATTTCTTTTTTAAATATTAGAAGTTGGGGCTGGAGCGGTGGCTCTGTGGTTGCAGCGCTTGCCTGGCAAGTGCAAGGATGCAGGTTCAAACTCCAGCACCACGTACACAATGGAGTGTCAGAGCAATGAAAACCACATGAAAAACTAAATAAAATTGGTTCTCTCTTTTAAAGATAAATATTAGAATTAAATAATTTTTACTGTGATTCAGTGAAAAAATATATCGGATAAAATATGAATATTCCTGTGAAAGTAAGGGGAAAGCCAAATGCATATCCAGTAAAATCAGCCTTTGGAAAGATGTATTTTATAAAATGAGTCCTGGTGGGAAAATGCAGACTCTATTTGCATGTGCTGCTACATCTGTGCCCCTGTCCAGCCCCTTGTTGCTCTCAGCTTTCCCCTTTTCTCCCCTCAGCTGTTGGAAAACAGCAGAGTTCTCCATTGGAACACAGCTGCCCTGTTCACTGCCTGAAACCAACACCTCCAGCTTCTTTTTTTTTTTATGCTTGAGGGCAGAAGTGCTTGGGTATACATGAAAGCGGCTGGAAAATGTTTAAACCATAGGTTCATTCCTAAGTCCCTCCCCGGAGGGGTATTTCCCAGGGCTGGGGTTCATACAGCTTGGTTCTGGGGCGGGCCAGTTCCCTTGGTGTTTGTATGCTCATCGTTGAGTGAGAACTGCCCTCCTGCCTTTAGTTTCTACTTCCCCAAGTACAGCCATGTTCCAGATCTGCCTTCCTAAGGTTACACTCAGGGCACTGTGGTTGCACATATGACTGCAGTCACTGCACAAAGTCAGGTTGTGGGATAAGGGTGTAACTCAGTGGTAGAGCACTTGCCTGGCATGTGCAACGCCTTAGTTTCATACCCAGCAGTGGGAGAGTTAGGAACACACACACACACACATATGTATATATACATATATAAAATATATAATAAAATTATATAATGTATATAAAATATATATTAAAAGTAGCTTGTGGGGCTGGAGAGGTAGCTCAGTGGTAAAGCATTTGCCTGGCATGTGCAAAAACCTGGGTTTGAACCCCAGCACCACATACACAACTAAGTGTTGGAAAAACAACTAAAAAAAAAAAGTCACAACCATGGCACACGCCTGTAATCCCACCCAACAGCTCAGGAGTCTGAGACAGGTGGATTGCAAGTTCAAAGCCAGCCTCAGCAATTTAGCAAGTCCTTGTTTCAAAATAAAAGGACAAGGGATGTGGCTCAGTGGTTAAGCACCCCTGGGTTCAATCCCTGGTACCAAAAAAAAAGAAGAAGAAAAAAAAGTCCGCTTGTGGCCTTTCTTATCTGTTGGGATAATGGTGATGCTGTCAGATTGCAATTTTATCTTTTTTTAAGTTTTGGGGTGCTGTATCCCACATAGCCCCCACTAGCATGTGTTTTACACATAATCACTCAATTTTCACCTGGTATCCTCAATAATCTCTGTGGAGCAGGTAGCATCCACCCACCCACCCCAGTTCTGGAGATTGAACCCAGGGGCATTCTACTACTGAGTTATACCTCCAGCCATTTCCATTTTTTATTTTGAGACAGGGTCTTGCAAAGTTGCCCAGACAGACTTTGAACTTGTGATCTTCCTACTGCAGCCTCCCAAGTTGCTGTGATCACAAGTGTGATCACAATACACCCAGCATATCACTAATTTTAACATAAGAATAACTGCCAAATAACTAAACTGAGTCATCATCCAGTGTCAGAGGTATTGACAAGGATTGAGAGCAGATGTCCACACTGTCTGGTTCACCTAAGGGAAACAGTGTCTCCGATGTAGGAAGCAACAGAGCCATCCAGCCTCCAGGTCCAGATCTGCAGCCCCTACTGTGATGGTCTTGATGTAGATGGGGCAGAGAGGGGAAGATAACAGAAGGGAGTAATCTTGTGCTAAAACAGGCAGCCAGGTTATCTGAGTGCTCCGTGCTGGGGGGAGAAAGACCAAACACTTAACCCAGGAATCTCAGTCCTTTCCACATAAGCTACAACCCCTTCCATCAGAACCAGGGTTGAAAAGTGGACTGTTGAGCTTTAGCTGGGCTCATCTGCTTTTTTGTTTTATTTTTGTTCTTTGGACTCTTCTGCCCACACAACTAGCTTCAGACCCTACTTCTCTACTCCCCAAAGTCCTGCACTGCTGGTTTTCACAATATAACATTACACAACCAAAAATTATACAGGACTATCCAGTTCTCATAGGAACTATCACAAGTATGTGGTAAACAGATGTTTTTCTCATTAACAGCTAACTCCGTTCCCTATTGAATTCTGTTTTTCTAGTTTTGCAGTTTGTATAAAACTTAAAATCCAGTTCATGGCAGAAGTGCCACCATGACATGGCACTTCTTCCCACTCAGCCTCTCTGAAACTGTCCTCCAGGGTCTCAGTTTACGTGTCACCCCTGCAGAAAAACATCCCTGATGTCCCTCATCTGCTTGCCCCAACTGTGTCCTATCCTGGTGGTGGCCTGTTTGCTAAGTCTGTTGAATGTGCTAGGTGATCAGCTCCTTGACAATCTCCATAATTGGTGCCCAGCCTTGGGCACAAAGAAGAGGCTCAACAACTACTTCTTGAAATGCTTGAGGGCACTCATGTAGGATACATCAATGTTTTGTTTATTTTATTATTATTTATTTATTATTATTTTGTTTATTTTTTTGAGGTTCATCTAGGATGTATCAATATTTTGTTTATTTTATTTCATTTATTTAATTTTTTTAAAGAGAGAGAAACAGTAAGAGAGAGAGAGATAATCAATTTTATTTAGTTTTTCATGTGGCTTTCATTGCTCCGACACTTCATTGTGTTTGTGGTGCTATGGTTCGAACTCGCATCCTCGTCTGTGCCAGACAAGCACGGTAACCGCTGAGCACTATTTTATTTTATTTTTTAAGAGAGAAAGGGAAAGAAAGAAAGAAAGAATCTGTTTTATTTATTTTTTCATCTGACCTTTGTTTTTCTGACACTTAGGTGCTGGGGTTTGAATGCTGACACTCACACGTGCCAGGCAAGCACTCCAACCGCTGAGCCACTGCTCCAACTTCTTATTTTATTTTATTTTTTTAAAGAGAGAATCAACTTTATTTAGTTTTTCATGTGGCTTTTGTTGCTCAAAAATATTGTTTTGTATGTGGTGTTGGGGTTAGAACTCGTGTACTCGCACATGCCAGGCAAGTGCTGTAACCACTGGGCCACTGCTCCAGCCCCCCCTTATTTTATTTTTTAATTATATGCCAGTGTATGGATAAACCACATTTTATCTATTCGCCAACTGATGAATATTTGTATTGTTTCCAATTTGGGGGTATAATGAATAATACTGCTACAAATAGTCATGTATGGGTCTTTGCAGACAAATATTTTCATTCCTCTTGGACAGATTCCAAGGAGTGGAATTGCTGGTTCATGTGTTGTTTATGTTTAACTCTTTAAGGAATTGTTGAGCTTTTCCAAAGTGGCTGTATCATTTTACATTTCCACCAGTGATATACAGTTTCTCCCTATCCTTACCAACACAAGACCTGTTTTTCTTTCTCTCTTTGGTTTTTCTTTTTGTAGTACAGGGGACTGAAACCAGTGGTGCTTTACCACTGAGCTACATCTCCAGCCCTTTTATTTTTTTATTTTGAGAAAGTCTCATTCAGTTGCCCAAGCTGGCCCAATCTTTCGTGATCCTCCTTCCTCAGGCTCCTATGTTCCTGGCATTAAAACCTACACTTGCCTGACTGGCTTGTTTTGTTTAGCAGCGCTATGCGAATGGATCAAATCCATGCTAAGCATGTGCTCTATGGATGATCTACAGCTGCAGCCCAGCCCCTCTTTCTGTTTGTTTTGTTGTTGCTTGTGGTTTTTTTCCTTGAAAGACAGAGGGACAGTAAGAGAGAGAAAGAATCAATTTTATTTAGTTTTTCATGTGGCTTTCGTGCTCTGACCTTTTACTGTGTACCTGGTGCTGGGGTTCAAACCCTCATCGTTGTGCATGCCAGGCAAGTGCTATAACTGCCGTCTCAGTAAACCCCTCACTCCACTTCTCTCCCTTTTCTGGTTCTTACCTCCCAGTTTTCCAGTCTTGAACTGCCCACTCCACCTCTTTCTAACTTCCAAATATAAGTAAGGCCTCAAGCTCAGCCCTGGGTTCTGATTTTATCCACATACTCTCCCTGGGTGACATTGGCCTTTCCCATATGTAAGGTGTCTGAAGTCTTATTTCTGGACCAACCAAGATTTCATGTTTTCTCTTGGATATGCTCCAATACGACCTGTTCGAAATGGAAACTTTGATCTTACCCTCAACCCTGATCAACCCCTAATATTTCTCTTCCTCATCTTGTAGCTCTCACCTTCCCAATTGCTCACTCAGGAACCCAGCAGTAGTTTTTGAGTGGAGACAGATGACTCATTCATTCTTCCCTCCCCTTCAACAGCTAAGTTCCCTTGCCCCTATTTAAAATTCATTTCTCTCCTCTGCCTCCAAACTGGCCCACACCATCAGTATATCTTTCTTAGAACCTGGATTACTACAACGGCCTCCCTACTTCTGTCCTTTCACCCCCTGCACTCTATAAACTGCAGAGCAGCCAGAGTGAAACTATAAAGCTATAAATCAAATTGCAGTATGCTGACACTCTAGAGCTCCCCAGGGCCTCTGGCCCTATTATGTTGGGATGATCTGGGGAAGGCATTTCCCCTAACAGATAGGATGTGTGGTCCCAGGATGGAGGGAACTTAGACCCTCCATTCTAAGCAGAGCTCTCCTTAATTCTTTGTGTAGGATTTGTCTTGTCAGACCCACCCAACAGCCTAGTGGGGGAGACATTTTATAGATGAGCAAACTAAGAGAGAAATAGCCCCACTTAATGTCACTCAATAAGTGGTCCAAAGAGACAAAAAATATCAATAGGTAATAAATTGTAATATAGTCATACACATCAATGAAAGAAATGGCATACTGGGACTGGAATGGTGGCTCAGTGGTTATGGTGCTTGCCTGGCATGTGCAAGGACACGGGTTCAAACCCCAGCACCATGTACACAACGAAGTGTCAGAGCAACAAAAGCCACATGAAAAACTAAATAAAGTTGATTCTCTCTTTTTCACTGTCCCTCTCTCTCTTTAAAAAAAATGAAGAAGAAATGGAATACTGATACAACCAAATGGATGAATCTTGAAATTATGGTTCTTAGTGAAAAAAGTCAGGCAGCAGAGTGCATGCTGTATGATTCCATTCATGTAACGTTCTAGAGCCAGGCGTTCTAGAGCCAGGCGTTCTAGAGCCAGGCGTGGCGGCACACACCTGTAATCCCAGCAACTCAGAAGGCTGAGCAGGAGGATCACAATTTTGAGGCCAACCTGGACAATTTAATGAGGACCTATCTCAACTATTTAAAATAATTTTTTTAAATGGAGCTGGGAATGAAGCTCAATGATGGAGCACCCCTGAGTTCATTCCGCATTAACACACACACACACACACACGCACACACACACACACACGCACACATATACACTGTGCATGTGCAAGATCTTGTATGTCAAATATAGCTCAGAAACAACAAAAACCTGATTCTTCTATGGCTCCTGGATCCCCAAGGTCTGCTATGTTGTTTCCTAAGTGGGGGAGACTTTTGTGACCATCTGGGGCTTTGGGTCCCAGGTTGGAGATCAGGCTGGGATGATAAAGTAACCGATGAGCTCCAAGGGCATCGTGGCCTCCGTTGTGTGAGGACAGGTTCTGAGCTGGAGTCTGGGCATGTAGAACCTGATTTCTGGTCCTCTCACATGGGTGAACTTCAGGATCCTGCATTTGTCATTTGACACAAACGTGCCTTGATGTTGTGTGGTCTCCAAGATTCTCACTGCTCTGCAGTTTTTAATTCCTCTGTATATATTCCTACCTCGTACATACCTTCACATAGCACAGAAATGCAGAAGAAGGTCTTGTGGTTCTGCTTTGCTAAAGCAAACCCCTGACTTTTACTTTCCCTTTGACACCCTCCTTGTTCTCCTGCCATTTATATTAGAAACCCCCATAATAACCCGTGCTAACACAGTATGCTGTCTTTGTTTCTCCCTATGCTCACAGAACCCATGTACCTATACGTATTTGCATGTCCGTATTTGAAAGTTTTTGTCCATCTTACCCACACCTTCTGCAAGTTCTAATCCATTTTTATTTCTTTGCTTTGTTATTTATTTATTTATATCTACTTATTTGGTACTGGGGATTGAACCCCAGAGTGCTTAATCACTGAATCACATACCCAGTCCTTTTTAATTTGAGACAGGGTCTTGATAAAGTTGCTTAGGGCCTCACTAAGTTGCTGGGGCTGGCTTTGAACTTGTGATCCTCCTGCTTCAACTTCCTAAGTCTCTGGGATTACAGGCATGTGGCAGCACACCTGGCTATCCCATTTTATTTTATTTTATTTTACTTTATAGAAAGAGGGGACAGTGAGAGAGAGAAAGAGAGAAGCGATTTTTATTTAGTTTTTCATGTGACTTTCATTCCTCAGACACTTCGTTGTGCATGTGGTGCTGGGGTTTGAACTCTCATACTCGCGAATGCCAGGCAAGCACAGTAACCACCGAGCCACCGCTCCAGCCCCTGGCTACCCCATTTTAAAGACCATGTCATGTCCCAGGGTGTAGAGTTTCCAGCAATGAATCAGTCCTTCCTCAGTCGGGTTCCCCTTTGTTTCCATGTTTGGGCCATTTGGTTTTCTTGAAAGATTTTATTATTTTGTTTTTAACAATCAGTCGATCCAGTTAGAATTGTTTTCAGCTATATGTATGTATATGCTATGTGAAGGTATGTATATGTCGTATTTTTTTTTCCTAGGTAGCAAACCAGTTAGGCCTCCTCACTTTAAATACCCCTCCTTTCCACACTTAATGGAATTGCTGTTTAAGATGTATATTCTTTCTCATATACACTAGACCCGATTCTAGGTTCTCTTGCTGTTTTACTGGATCTTTCATTTCTTTCTGGGCCATAGTCACTCTGTCCCAACTCATCCCCCAAGAGAGAGAGGGAGATAGAGAGAGAAAGAGAGAATCAATTTTATTCATTTGTTCATCTGGTCTTTGTTTCTCCAACAGTCGTAAAAGTGGTGCTAGGGTTCGAACCTGGGTCCTTGCGCGTGCCACGCAAGTGCTCCAACCACTTAGCCACCACTCCAGCCCCCTCAGCTCTTTCTTTCTCACAATTTTCTTGGCTATTCTTGGACAAATATTCTTCACTGTGAATTTTAGGATTTTTTAATTCCTTTCATAAACAGGCAAGGGTGGTGGTGTGAATGAGATGCTGGCTTATCTTGGGGACTGATCTCTTAGAAGGCTTAGAAGTGGCCTTCTCCAGCCTTGTATCATTTCCCCACCACAGAGAATAGAGTTGAAGGTCTCAGCTTATCCTGCTCAGCCCATGTAGCAACCCCACTCTGGGTCATTCCCTGCAGTCTCCCGCTCTCCCTCCTTTCACCCAGCAGTGGGTGCTACCCAGGATTTAGTTGGCAAGGGTGAGAGTTTGGACTGTAGGTAGTGCACCATTTTCCTTGTGACTTGGTTTCCTCACTGAACGCTGCACATGATGTGTACAGTTTGCGAGGCAGTACTGAAAACTGAATGCGAGACTGCAGGGAAAGTGAGACTCAGATAATGATGGCTATTGTTACAATTCATGGATAGGGCTCCTTGCTGCTTCCATTATTAAAAGTCCATGATCTCAAGAGGCTCTACACCAGAGCCTCTGGAATGAGAGAGTTTTCACTGTCATTTCTGTAGCAAAGACTTGCACGCTAGTGAGAGAAAAAGTGTACACATACATCCATTCGACCAGTGCTCACTGAGCACCAGTGTTCACCTATGCACCACAGGGCCCGTCCAGGAGGCAAGGCAGGGTTCAGGGAGAAGTTCATGATAAAGGTGGAGACATAAAAGAACTAAAGGCAGTTGAGGAGGCTGGAGATGAACTACTCTGCCTTCCTGGCCCCTCTGTCCCTGTCCTCAGGTCCTCTCCCCGGTCCCTGCCCTGACCTTAGAGATTCTGAGTCTCCCCAGCCCCCAACCCAGGGCCCACCTCATTGATCTCCTCACCCCAAGTTCAGCCAGTTCAATCCAGCCCCTGACACTTTCATTCACTGGATCATTTAGTCATTTATTTCAGAAGCTGTTTATTGAACTGACACCTCTGGTTCTCACTCAAGGATGATCTGATCTTGGAAGAATGGAGATGTGAAGGGGCATACGGCTGTCGCAATGACAGGGTAGGGAACAGGAGTATTAGGGGTCTTGCACAAAAGAAATTGCCCTCCCAAGGATGCCAAACATCTCATTGAGAAACTCATTCCACAGCAGAAAATGCCCTCGTGGTTTGAGAATTGTGAGGGAAAGACAATTCTGCCCCAGGAGAGCAGGGAGGTTCCTGCAAGGGGTGACTTTTGAGTTGTACCGTGGAGGATGAATGGCATTTACAGACAGAGGACAGAGCAGAAAGTCCAGGCAGAGGGAAGCAGTATGCAAAAGCAGAATGTGGGTGGGCTTGGGGCT